>JALJEE010001744.1:0-55786 GCA_023231475.1 Seison nebaliae | reverse complement strand
TCTTATAAGTTATGTCTTATAAAAAAGTTCAGAAATATTTAAACATTCGAATGAATTTAAGGTTTTTAGTTAAGATGATAGTGAAGAAGATGATACGGAAGAGAAAGAGAACGAATGTTATTAAAATTTGAAATGAATAAAATTTTTTTTCTATAACTGAAACAAATAAATCTTTGTTTCAGTTAAAACTAACTAACGGAAGTATAGTTCACTTGTAAGTTATATTTTTATTTTTATAAATATTTCAGTAATAAGCTTCTGTTTTAAAGCACAACATGTAAACTGTTAGGCTCACAAAATCATTAGGGTGGGCATCCAGCATACTTTTTTTTAAAAGTATGCCAAATATGCCTCTTGCCGACCCTTGGTATAGAACATGATAATATGTAGGAACGAGGATCATATTTATAGATGGTAGGAATATGTAATTAATGGAGATATCATCGCACATAATGGTTATCGAACGATGAGTATAATTAACATGTTGTCATTGATCGGGAACTTCCTGTTTAGACCTTGACCTTCGTTAATGGTTGATAATTAGATAGAAGGTCATTTTCATAGGGGTCTGGATGCGTTTCTTGAAATATTCTGATAAATACTTTTTCATTCTCAACTACTACACATATTTTATTTACATAGAAGAGTGGCGAAATCACCGAAAATATACAAGCAAGGTGGCAAACTGTCCATTTTTTGAAAAAAATGTGTAGATTTACATAGAAGGATAGCAAAATCACCGAAAATGCACACACAAGGTGGCAAAGTGTCCATATTCAGGGTGGCGAATTGTCCAAAATGGATAAAACAGGGTGGCGAAATCAACTAATCACACTAATCAACTGTAATGGCAAAGAAGAATTTCTATTTTTCTTCACAATAACTTCGATTTTTTAGAAAGGTCTCAAATGAAGACTTCATTTTTATTCACCAATTTATCATGGCTGAAGAAAGATAAGCTGATTAGTAAATTTTCTTTGTACTTCTAACTAATTCTTAAAAAAATGATTAAATGTTCCGTTCAGGTGAAGGGAAGAGTTCCTAAAAAGGCCGAAAGGAAACGGCGTATAACTTATTATGTAAATTGGTTAAACTTAATAAATTACGAACTATTCTCGGCAACAATTTGACTCCAAACAATATTGTAACAGAAATTATTTTGATCAGAATATCAACTAATTTTTAAAAAAAACTAAAGTATCAAAATTTAGAAAAAATAAAAACAAGTATATGTATCCTGAAAGTTTTAAAACTAATTCAATTAAATGGTTTCCGGTACAATCCTTACAAGTAAATTGTATAGGATTGATAGAAGGTGCATGAGAGCTAGTCGTTTAGAAAGAAGTTAAAAGGATAGTTTATTTAGAATTCAAAATATTAAGAGATAAGAGTGATAAGAGTAAGATAACAAAAAATTCAGTTGGTTATTTTTTACTTTCAATAATTATTTTCTTATCATCCTATTTAGTTTACCGAATCCCGGTGTTTTCGCCACCTTTTTTTTTCTATGTTCAATGTTTGTATGAACTGTTCATTTCTGGAAAATGCAGTTATGATTTGTATATAAGGGTAGCGAAAACGCCAAAAATACATACAAATACGTATATAAGGGTGGCGAAAACGCCGAAAATATACAAGCAGGGTGGCGAACTGTCCATTTTAAGAACATGAAGTTCAGATTTGTACAAAGGGGTGGCGAAAACATCAAAAGTACATAAGTCGGGTGGCGAACTGTCCGAATGAGAGTGGAAAAAAAAGGGTGGCGAAATCACCGCATACCAGGTACCCACAAAACTAAACAGGTCACCATATAGTGAAAAATATATTAAAAGTCATCCCAATCATCTTTAGAATACTAATAATTTTAAGGATAATCAATTTAACGAGACACGATAATTGGATTTTCTTTAAGAAATGTAAATAAAATTATTTACTTTTTCTAAAAACTAAATCAAAGTTTAGTTTAGATAGATGATTAGAGATGATTCTTTTGTTCTTTTGAATTTCAACTAGATATTTCGTCAATTATTGTAGTTGAGAAATTAAGAAAGATATAAAAATAGGATGAGAAAGAAGAATTAGAATTACAATTATTTATTAACTTTAACTTTGATTTCGAATGAGAAATAATGAAATAGATTTCTTTGTACAGTTCGTCAGGTTTTAATGGTAAATGTGAAAGGCGAAGATGCGAATGATCTTCTGTCGTGTGTAAGTAAAGCGATTTTGTTTTGCTGATCTGTCTCAAAATGAAGATGTTAAAATCTTGGATCAATCGTAAAGTGCGAACGGTGATAAATATCGGCAGGAATTCGTCTAACATTGCTGAGAAGAATTGAAGGAGGAGATTGGTTGATGTTCTTGTTCGGACAAAGTAGAATGGAGAAGAGGAAATAATAGAATAAGATCTAATCGATCTATATGTTTGAGAATTTATAGTGATCATTTGTACAGATGTTGAATAATTAAAATTATAGGTAAATTTTCACGAACTTATTAAGCGTGCAATTGTGTAGTATGAACTACTAGACCGGAATTAAAAGAAATCTTCAATTATTATTCATATTGTTTCGATGGTGGGAGAGTAGAAATGAAACTTCTTTTTCTTATTTATTTTTTTAAATAAAATTCCAAAAAGAACTTTCTGTTTAACATTAGTAGATGGGAAATTGATAAGTTAACAAAAATGAAAGATAATACATTGAAATAAAATGTTGAGATGGGAGAGACATCTTTCCTCTAGGTTGATGGGAATTCAGTAACTTTCGCTAAGTTTGAAGAGAAGCTGACACATTTCTTAACGGGAACCTTCCTGGGCGAATTGTTTGGGTTGCCGTTGAAGTTCTGATTGTACATCCAATCGGTGTTGGCAGAGATAAGGTCAGTGTGCGTTCGGGAATTGAGAAATGTATTCTGATGGACAGTATTCGCCACTTCGTGTGGATAGAAAATCCCAGGCGTGAAATTTGGAGAAGCTTCACTCTTCTTACTTCGAAGAATAGATGAGGCTGGTTGATCGTTTACTCCAAATTTAACTTTTGGTACCACTAATGGCTCATTATCTGCCATGAGTAATAATTCTTCTAATTCTTGCATAGGATTACAAGTAGCCGGATATGGTGTCTTTACCAAGAAGTTATTGGCATCATCATATGGATTAGATAAGATGGTGGTGGGAGGAGATTGTAATGATTGTTTGGATTCTTGCTGTTGATTAAATTGTTCTTGCTCTTGTTGCTGATCAGATACATCAATTGAATAATTGTTCCGATTATTATTAAATTCGTTCGACATTTGTTGATAATTATTCTGCTGAATTCGAGATTGTTGTTGTTGTTGTGTTTGCTGCTGCTGCTGTTGTTGTTGTTGCTGCTGCCTAAATAAAACTTGTTGTTGTTGATTTGAATCAGTCATATGCAATTGTGATTGTTGATGAGATAGTGTTGATGAATTTGATGGTGTCTGATAGTACACATGTTGTTGTTGTTGCGGCTGTTGTTGCGGCTGTTGTTGTTGTTGTTGTTGTTGTTGTTGTTGAAGATCTTGTGGATGTTGTGACGTTATACTGGTTTGATTGTTATGAAAGTCGATCGGAATTTTTAAAGAGTTTTCATATTGTTGGAATGAAGAATTATCTACCGAATTCTGTTGGTCATTCAAGATTGTAGATGTTGTCGATGTTAATTTGGGTGACGCATTGGATGTATTATTTGTATTAAAAAATGATTGATTGTTGAGAAAGTTTTGTCCATCAACAGAATTGTATAATACTGTCTCATTGGGATATATCAATAAATTCCCTGTCGATTTTTCGATATTCTGATAATTTGGAGAAAATTGTTCAGTATTCAGATTTTTTCTTTTTTCATGTTTCGCCTTATTTTTCGATTTCGATTCCAATTTTCCATCATTATTGAATTTACGTCGATGATGGTGTCCATGATGACCGTGTGGTGTCGAATGTGATTGAGGCAACGGAGGAGGAGGTTGTTGTTGTAGTTGCTGTTGTTGTTGCTGCTGTTGTTGATCATTTGGATAAGTAGAATGATTTTGGAAGAACTTTTTACCAGAATTGACATGGGAAGTAGTATTGACTGTAGAACTAGGGAATACTTGTGAATTATTCGTTTTCAAATCATTCGATCGATAGAACGTATTATTGTTATTATTATTTAAATTAATGTTATTGTTGTTATTGTTGTTGTTATTAGTTTTGTTTGATTGTAAATTCGTGTTTGGTATTCGAGAATCAACTGATTGACTCGCCATTAATCGATTACCATTCTTCATATAATTCATATGTCGACTGTCATGTTGTTGTTGCTGTTGTTGTTTATCTCCATTAATCGATCTGTTTGATGTGAATGGTGTTGGATCATTTTGAAGTTGATAGACGTTATGCATTTTATTCAAATTTACATTATTATTCTTGTTATTGTTGTTGGGGAGTTGATTATTAAAATTGTTCGGTACAGAAGTTGTCGATGAAAATGTATCGACGGCGAATGATGATTCAGAATCATCTCTTATCATATTATATTGTTGTTGTTGTTGTTGTTGAATAGGAACTACATTTTCGATTTCTGTCCGATCGTCATTTATATCATTATATGTCGTTGTACTAATCGTATAAGATGGATCGTCCAATGCATAATCTTGTAAACTCAAATCTAACATTCCATGTAAAGATTTTTGATTTGAATTACTCTTTGTGGAAGTGATAGTTGCTGAATTATGTTTAGCTAATCGTTGATTCTCTTTACCATTTCCTTTCTTATTATTCAAATCATCTGCACTATTACTGGAGGCCTTTTTCAATCGAGAACGTTTCGTCGTTGTTCTACGATGCATCGTATTCGAAGCTTTTTCATCTGTTTTCGTTAGTGTTCCCTCGTCATTCAATATTCGATTGTTTCGTCGATTCTTTTTCTCCTTACTGATAATCGTGACAATTTGTTGATAATCCAACTCATTATATTTCTTCGCCGTTTTTGGATTTCTTTGATAACGTTTTAACAATTTCGAGAATATCTTCTGTACTTTCTTGCACTTATTCTCCGACTGTTCGTTAAACTGACAAACGAGTAGATGATATTTCGCCTTTTTCTGATGTTTACGATTAATGAATATCAGAGTAGGAACGCCATTCTCATTCGTATAATGGATGTCATGACAAAGAGACATGGGGAAGAAGGTGACACTGTCATTCCTCGAATCCATAAATTGTGCCAGTAGACCCACATCAGTCAATCGCATGACAACAGAAACGCCAATCGGTTTCTGTTTATTATACACCCAACCGATCAATTGCTTCAAATAATCTTGATCGTAATTGCTGACGTAATGTTCGAAACGCAACTGACATTTGCTCTCCCAATAGATGACACTTGTCACTCTTGTGGTTTGACTGTTGTTGTCGATGGAATTCATTTGAACGTCATTACCCAACAATGATCTCTTATTCATAGGCGAATTATAATTATCAAAGAATTTACCATTCTCATCATTCATCGTGTTATTTATGTCGAATTTGGTCGGATATCGACTCACTCCTTCCATTGTCAAAATATTATTCTCTGAAATCGGAATAATGGATGACATAGATTGATTCTGAATATTCGACATCTTTTGCATTTCCTCCTCCATCATCTGACCGTTATTATGATGTAATACTTGTTGTTGTTGTTGTTGTTGAGTTTGATTTATTCGTTTTTGTGGATTATTTATAGAATTTTGATTATTATCATTATTATTATTCTGATGATGTTGATGATGATGATGATGATGATGATGAGGTCTTTTTGTTGAAATATTTCGATTTATATCATTCGTTTCGAATTGTTGTTGTGGAGGAAAATTTTTTTGAGTTTTTTGATTATTTGTCTGATAATTAATTTGACGAGTATTTCTTTCTATCCTTCCTAAATTTTTATTATTATTCGTATTATTATTATTATTATTGTTGTTGTTGTTATTATTATTATTATTATTACTATTCTTGTTATTACTTCTATTTAAGTGGTTATTGCTATTATTGATACCGTTATTAACTTTATAATTTTTATGTTCATTAATTTTTGATATTCTCTCAAATTGTCTATTATCAAATCCATTAACATTCGTCGTTGTAGTTGGCGTGAGTAATGTTGATGTTGGATGAGAAATATGATGATGATAATTATGATATGATCCTTGTTGTCGTTGTTGTTTCTGGTATTGTGGTTGAAGTTGTTGTTGTTGTAGTTGTGGTTGTTGTGGTTGAAGTTGTTGTTGATGATATGTAAATTCTTTAGTAGAATTCATTGAAATAAAAAAAGAATTAAGTGAAAGTTTTTGGGAGAAATGATCAGAAAAAGAAGAAATTTCTCTATAATTTTCGTATATCGTTTAAAAGAACAACTCTATATCGTCTCTTCAAATTTTCTTTCGTTTTTTTTCCTTCTCAATGTTTCCACACTCAATAGACGACTATCACTCGTAATTTTATTCTCTACTCTATTCTGGCAAAGTTCGATCATTCACCTCCTGTCCCTGCGTAGGCGATGATTGATATCGTGAAAGATAAATCGAACTTAATAATTCCTACGCCGTTGATGATGATTATGATGTTTTTCCAAAACGACGCTTATCACGATGTCAGTCGATTCCCAATTTGTTTTTCACATGCAACTCAATATATTTCTGATATTCTTTCTGTTTTTTTCGTCGTGTAATAATGAGTGAGGATATTAAACATTTTATGATCCAATTTTGCTTGTTGATGCTCGATATTCTCCCAATTCTCAATTCGGTGACGATGAAAAAAATTTGAATGTCTTCCCTTCTCTTGAAGCACTTACTGACGACCTTCTAAGAAACAATACATCTATATTTAAAGAATTTGGAAATATGATCAATTGAAAGAAAGTATAAATCATTCATTTGAATTATACGTGAATTTCCATACTGAATTGGAGCAGAACGTCAATTAACCAGAAAATAGGAAGGAAACTCTCAGAAAAGTCTCCATTCTCATATTCTCTCCCTCTCATCCACCATGAACGCAAAAGAAAAATTGAATGATGTTGAAATTGAATGTTCTCAAAAATAGAAATACTTATCCATACATATAATGGTGAGGAAGAACAGGAGAATTATGTGCAAATTCCATACTTAATAAACGAACGAAACATTTGCACAATCGTACACACATAAATAGAAAATTCCCATTTCCATCAACTAACTCTTCACCTTATCATACTTTTCTTTCATTAATCCCCATTCCAGTTAATGTAGATCTGTATGATGTTAATTCATAATTCGGACGATATGTCACATAATGTGAGAAGTAGCTGATGGTAGTTCCCTGTGGTGTAATATGTTCCTAAGGACAGAAACTCGTCCGAAATTTTTTTTCACTTATAGAGGATGAATTATTTTTTATTCCATCTGATAATTAACCACTGAAGTTCCCAATCGATCGGAACTTTAGGAACGATTGATTGGAATTCAATTTTTTAAAAAAGAAATTGGGAAAGAAAAACTTCTTCCGCCTCTTCCGACTATTTGTTGCGTCTGTTCATCAATAATTTAACAAGTGTCATCCAAAACTGCGAACGACTAATTTTAAGTACAAAATGTTTTACCCTCCAATTTCATCTTCCATTCATTTCCCTCCATCTTCTTGATGAGAAACACAAAATTTTTAATTTGATGAAAATTCTCTAACGATTAATTGTGTTGCGATTTAAATGATTTTTTTGAAAATTTATGGACAAGTGTTAAAAATAGAAGTTTGAAGACTTAACGAACTATCTTTAAAATTACTTGCCGAAAATCGGAAAGTGAAATCTCTTTACGAATATGAGATGAAAGCAAAATTCAACTTTTTGGTGCGGAAAAAAAGATGTAAAATGATGTATTAGGAAATAATTCATCGAATGATAAGGAAACCAACAACTGGTTGGGAGAAGTGTTTGATGACGATGATCCATGAAAGAAGAATATGAACAAGTAGAACGGAAATGATAACATCTTGTAACAATAGTGGAGAAAAGAGAAGATTAAAATTGATATGAAAACTTTTAAGGATTATCATTTCACATTAGTCTATTCTAAGGTTATCGGTTTTTTTTCTCATTCGGATTGAGAGAAAGGATTCAACAGTTTTTCGGAAATTAAGTTGTTCAAAGTGAAAGAACAGGAAGTAATGGGCATTGGGGAGAAAGGAGGAAGGAAAAAAAATGAAAAACATGAAAAGAAAATCGAATAAAGAAAATATACAAAATTCTTTGTTTGTTAAGTGAAATAGTTTCCTGATTTATTGTTAAGTGATGAACGAATTATTCCTAGAAAAATACACAAGGTCCATTCGACGGAAAAGAATGGAAAACAAATTTTTTAATGGTAATAATTCAGTAATTTTCGTGCCATATCAGATAAAAGGGAAGACCATGCCTGGAAATGGCCAGTTTTGGTCTTTTTACCAGACCAGATGAATAGTTTGTGAACGAATCGGCAATTTAACATAACTCTTCATCTCAAAAGAGGAAAGATTAATAATTGACTCCTTTTTTATTAGTAGGAAATAACGGGAATGTCGAAATTGATATTTGTTGTTTGAAATTTATATATATATATATGTATATAAATTTTTCATGTTCTATTCAATATGGTTAGGAGTTATTGATATAAGTATTATTGAATGATATCACTAAAATTGATGTTGTCTTTGAAGAAGGGGAAGGGTAAATGGACGAATTGGAAGGTAAAATAAGAAATGAATAAATAAAGAACTTTTGGGGGGGTGTTGGGGATGGGTCTTACATAAACTAACTAGGAGATTGGATAATTAATAAAATATCGATTGTTGAGAAGGTGATAATCAGATTTAAGTGGAAGAGAATCTCTTCAAGAGATGTACATGATGTGGAGGATTTGATATGGTACGAATTGTGTCATATGAATGTCTGCGTGTTTGGAAGCGTCAGGAGAACACATAATAGTAATTCACATAAATGATAAGAAAATCTGACAGATTCGTTTAATTACATTATTGCGAACTAAATGAACCATTTGGCATCAATACGTATTTATTCAGAAATCATTAACAAATATGAAGATGTGTTGTTGGAAGTGAAGTTTGAGATGGAGGAGTTGGAAATAAGAAAATTTGTTTAGCAATCAGATCATCAAATACATCGTGTCGAATACATGAAATCAATGAGAAGAAAGAAGAATGAAAGAGAATGACAAACAAAACTGTATTGAAAATTTATTCATGCATCGATGCGGTGGGCGAATGAAAATCATAATGATACGATCGACCTTTTCCTACAAGTTTACGGAAATTGTTGAGTATGGCCGTCGTAAGTCAATGGGATTCAGTCGTTCGTTTATTTAAAAACTTTTCTTCTCCTTCCGACTTCTCCTCATTTGTTATGTATAACATTCTCCCCCAACAGGAACATCCCCGCCACCTCCAACAACGAGAATGAGAACAGACACAACAACAATGTGAGTGAAATTCAGTTAAATTGTTTGGGACTTCTCATGAAAGGAATGGAGCCTAATCGAATTATTGTATTGAATTTACATGAGTTCATTTTAAATCAAACGAAAATCGCCAATGATGGAAATTGTCAATTGAGAAATGAAGACGAATGGATGGAGATACATATTGACTGACCTCTTCCCAACCCATAGGAATGAATGAAACGAGGAAATCCACATTAAATCAACTGGGAGGAAGTTTTCGAAAAGAATCAGTTGCTTCGATTAGTTAAAACAGCGGATGTTCGTAGTGAAGGTATTAGGAAGGATTGATTGAAGGAAGGAAGAAGGCTTTACTCCGCTTCAAATTTTAGTGAGTCTTCTCCGTTATCATATCCACTCCGTTTTCATTAAGAGGCATTTGATGATGAACTGATTAAGGAAAATTAGAAATGGAAAGTTTCGATGACATTTCTTTTATTTGCTTCTTCAATATTGTTTCATTCATTCCTTCCTTCTCCTCTTCTATTCCCAAACAACACTTTCCTCAGATGGGCGGTTTGAATGAGGAAATAACGGTAGAATGACGGAGATGGTCCATGTTACGAAGTCTAAATCTAATCCACCTTCCCAAACCGAGATTTTGGTGCATTTGATTAAATGATCTAAACGAATATAATCGAAGTGTACAGATCTAATGATCAAGTAAGTTGCTTTTCATTTAAGAATCTCAACAAAATCGTTATGTAAACATTAGGAAAAAGAGAAATTTCTTTACCACCATAAAACTCCTTTCACATTGTCACTATTAGCTAAATGTTTTCCGTAAGAACAAGACAGATATTCGGAATAACAACCATCAAGAAAAGAAAGGAAAGAAGAAGTATAACATCTCTAGTAAATAGCACAATAGCAACGACAAAAACAACAACATGATGATAATTATTCAAATCCATGAACATTTTTCCTGGGTTATTCTTGTTGTTTATCTCCCTCCCATTTTCATGTCTGACACTGCTACGTAACTATGACTGAGGGTGGATGTGTGAATGAATATTGATGTTTGTTGAAATGTGTAGATATCATCATTATCGGATGTTAAGAAAACAACAGACGGAAATATCAACTTTCTTACATACTATCATCGGACGATGGAAGACGAGAAAGAATGAAGTTATAAATCTGTTTTATGCGGTCTCCCATTTCTCATCACGTCAATATCATTCGACAATCATCGAACATAACCGTAAAATAAACAACAATCATCATCGTCGATGATGATGATGATTATGATGATCTTGAATCTCGTAGTGAGTTGAATATTATGAACAAAGTTTTTCCGACGATGTTAAATCTTATCAATAAAATTGATAATGATGATGACGACGAACAGATAGACGGATTGAAATATTTGAGAAATATCATTCATATGATGATTAGGTGGAAGTGGTAGAGGAATGAGGATGAGGAAACATGGTCCACTCATCCGCCACCAATTATGGGAGGCAAAAGTGCAAAAGATTTCTCCACATCTATGGTGGGAAGTGTGTAGATCGTATGGAAATCTGTTATCATTTATTACATTTTCAATTTTTCATAATCCATCATTGTTCTTGGGAGGAGAACGTTGACAGCCAATATATTACCAGATGAACTTCACGTGCATGTTCACAACGAACATGAGATCAGAACGAAATTAATTAGCTTCATTCAATTCCTCCTCTATCGTTCGCATCCAGATGAAATTGGGAAAGACAGACGAAGAAGAAGAAGAAGAAGAAGAAGAAGAAACCATATTCTTCTCCATATCTAATGAGAATAAAATGATGTTGTTGAACGATTTTGGGTGAACTTAAAATTGCGGTAGAAGAGAATTGAAGGATAACAGTAGCAAATGAAGAGTTTATTATTATTCCTCTTTTTCATATCATTCGGTTTGTTGTTGAAGGGGAGAGTAGATGAATGCAATAATATCATAATTCGATGAAGGATAAAAATCATGAAAGAAAATCAGAAAAGAACAAAGCGATTAAAAGCGTGGAGAAACGTATTATGATGTTGAGAAAGGAGACCATTATCATGTTACTCCATTCCCCTCAGTTACACAGGTGTAAATGAGGTATATGATCGATGCAATTCTTATTGATCTATTCCTTATCCACCACTTATCTACTTCTCATCTACTCTCACACACACTCACTCCACTCAAATTAGTCAATATTGAAAAGAATTGAAATGAATCGAATAGAACTGAACTTGTCTGAATGATTGGATTGATGTCATGCGACGTAAATCGTTTGATTATCGTCCTCCTCTTTAATTCATGATGTCGAATGAGCACATTTCTTCTCATACATTCGAGCATTCTCCTCCTCCTCCTCCTTCACATAATGACATTATTCTCCATCTTATTCATTTTAACAGGTGAACTAATATGATTGCAAGAGACGACATCATTCTTCTCTTCTTTTTCACGTCTCATTCTCTCGTGAGGACAAGAAGTAAATTCCTTCAGAATTCTATCAATTTCATCGAAATATTCCAGAAGAACTCACAGTTCATGTTTATCCAACTGTCTGATTATTCGTTAAGTAATTCGGTCGAATTCTTCTCCTGATAGTAGTAATTCTACGATTCTTCTGAAGAGAATCAGAGAAAATTACGTATAATAGAAGCAACGGACAGATGTCATGTAGAAATATAATTCATCATCTCCAAATCATCTTTCTCTTAACTTCAACTCTGATGAGTATTTTACTTCTCATACTCGTCAATCTTCACATCTGATACATTTCGACATCTCAATAGAAACGACATCAGTGTATGATTTAATAAACGAATATCTACATCATTCATAAGAAGGATGTAATGAAGGAAATGCAACCGTTTCATAATTAATACTCTTCGCAATATTAACAAATAGTGATGCTCTTCACTTCTCTCACCATTAGTCGAAATATCCATTTCGTATTAGGTATTCGAACTTGTAATTTTCGATATTTCCCCTTAAAATAAGATGAGGATTTAAATAAATTATCGGTTGGACAGAAGAAAAGGAAATAAATCTTATCATTCTTTCTACATTTCACTCATCCTACAACATTATTAGCATTCGGACAATCAGGTAAATAATCAGGAATTTCATCGGTTTGTCGATTGATTGCCTATGTACATTACGTAATTGATAATAATCGGAATACTCATCATTTGAAGGGACTTATCGATTTATTCAAAATTTCACAGTTGCCAATCATGGAGAAGGAAGAAATGTCTGATAGAATAACTAGAACTTCTTTCTATATTCATCTCATCCAAATTATCGTTTCTATTGCCGATCACCATTCAAATCAAGTTTTTTATGAATAGAACAATAAATATTCGTTTGTAGATAAAAAAAATTATATAATTTTGTTACAATTCACATATCAATATGATTAAATCAGTCGTATTACGATGTGATACGAAATCACTTCAAGGACATGATTTGGACGACGAATACACTTCCTCTTCATTCTCTTATTTCTTCATTTCACTTATCTTATCGGGTAAGGAAAGAACTGTTGGAAATGACGAAGGAGATCATCTCTCCCACTCATCGACTCATGTGAATGGATTGGTCGTCAGTTCTCCTTCCTCTCCTAACTAACTGCACACCAACATTATAATAGACCGACGATTACCATAAGAAAAAAAATGATATGTATTATGATTGAATAACGTCCAAAAATAATCATGGAAATATCACGTTATTGGAACTAGTACTGATCAGTGATCACACGAACACGAACAAAAATGGACTGTTCTCGAATATAATTGTGATGTCTGGTTTTTGAAAATCAGTTGGACGAGAACGAAATACATAGAATTCGACGTTCTTATCAATACCGCTCGAACGAACGTTCTCATTTCGTTCGCGAACGCTTTCTATAACAATTTTATAAAAATTTTACAAAATTTCTCAGAAAAAATAAAAAATGAATCAAATGACATGTATACAGTGAGAATTTAGGCAGTTATCAAAAAATTTTTATCTTCAAGATGAATGAAGATAATAATGAAGAAAATTAATTTCTGGAATATCCTAACGGTCCGATGGAACTTTGAAGAAGACCAATTTTCTCATCTCCTCTATAATGTGGCAGAGAAATTCTAAATGAATATAAAATCTCTAAAGATTGCAGATTGTTGGAGTCATGCTAAGAGCAGATTTATAAGTTTAACGATAAGAATTGTGAACAATTTTGAGATTGAAAAGTTTGGTTTGGCGATGATTCCTTTCGTTGAAGAACATACTGCGGAAAACATTAGAACAACAATAATGAACTATTTACGAAATAAGAATGTAAATATCGATTTGTTACGAAATGTTTGCACAGATAGTGCCGCGAATATGATAAGCGCGTTTTCAGGATTCGAACACTTGAAATGCATTCTTCATTCAACAAATTTAGTTTCAACGGATATATTGGAAAAGAACACCTTTGTTCGCGGCACGGTGAAGAGTTGGAAAAACCTTGTTCTAGAAGTTAAAAAATCACCCACAATTTTTCATAAACTGGAGGAATTGAAATTGTCTCTCAATATCAGAATTCCACAATTGAAGCTGGACGTTGTTACAAGATGTAACTCCACATATCTGATGTTGCAATCAATTTTAAAGAATAAAATTCCTTTACAACAATTATATGAAGATTTGCCCGATTTCTCAACATTAAGTTTGTTGTTAAACATTTTCGAACCGCTTAATGGTTTTACAGTTCCTAATTGGAACAAATGATAAGGAGTGAAAATGAGAGATATATAAACGATTAGAAGCGTTTACTGGTTATTTGATCGTTGATGGTTTTCGGATGATGTAACGTCATTGATGTGAAGAGGAGAGAAGGGAACAGGTCGATTATCGAACGAAAATGGATGTGGATACAGCTACTTAAATTAATCCTCATTGAATCGAGATGGTATTCGTTGATATGATACACATGGTAAGTAAATGGTGGATGCTCAAGAGAGCCGCAATTATTTTGTTCAACAACAAACAACATTCATAAACACAAGAATTCATATTGAAATATTACATAATTTTACTTTATTTCTATTGTGTCACTGAAATTGTTGGATTATTCATTCGATTTGGCCGTTCGTTCGGTCGTTAAATCTTCTTCATCTGTCTAGCTTCTATGTCTATCCACCATCCTCCATATACGGTGGAGGAAGGTGGATGGATCAAATACAAAAGTTGTGTCATTCACTGAATTAAATGACATTCATCGTCGTTCGAGTCATGGGATAAAAATGAAATCATCCGTATATGCATACGTTCCTACTCGAACTACTCTCCGACAAAGCACACACACACACATACACACACACACACACATACACACACTAACACTTACATACGCTATTCGTTATTATTCAGATAAATAAAAAATGAAATTGTTAAAATATCGTTAGTTGACGATATGTGAATATCGAAGGAGACGTTAAAACACGTAAGATGATGAGCGCTTCTTATTTCCTTTCCACTTTATTTGAGATTGTCGAATTTGCATTAAAATGGATTTTGGTGGGGGAGGCATGTATTCGCCTCACATGATGTGGAGGCTCCTATTAATAATAGATGTGAGTCACATCTATTAGAAATACTCTCCCTTCACAACTCATTCACTTCAGCCATTTGTATTTGGATGGAAACTAGTGCATGATAGCGATGGTTGAATGACACATATTTCTGGCAGACATTACACAACCATCTAATCATCTCTATTTCCAATGTGACCAAACAGAATCTCATATGCAACTCTTTCGCACTAAATTCGACTGTCCTTCCTCCTTATTAATATTATACCTAATGCTCTATTATACCGGTATATTTCTAACCTAAAATTCAAATTCTCTACAAATCTGAGAGTTCTCCCCATAATCTTTTCTCAACATAAAATTTAAATGACTTCGAATACGCTAATGAATTAGTAGAAACCACTTTATGGTAAAGAAAGGAGCGACCTAGTCACATTCTACTCCGCCTAAAATACACACAAATCGTACAAATCAAATCTTTCTTATTGTTTGTTGTTAGTGAATCATGTTCAATGTGATAATGATTGTTGGACAAAAAACTATTTCCTTTTAATTTGTTCTTTGCTCAACATTCTTTACGAATTGAACATGAGAAGATATTGATGAAAGAGAAGTCGATTTCTACATTTTCTTCTAATTAATCACTAACATTTAATCGAGATAAGTCGTTTAAACTAATCCGTCTCTCACGACTACAACCAATTCAACGATTTGGTCTATTTTCTGTAGCGATCATGGACAGGTAGTCGTTGGCCTAAGTAGAAAGTTGATTTTTTTTTTATTTCACTTACTACATTGCCCTCCAACTTCTCACATCAAATCCTTAGAAGGAATTAGTACGTCTCATTTTCATTTTTACGTTACTCAATCATACGTAGTCGAAATAGCAAATCGTAATAGAAGATGATCATCTATCCTTCATTAGCGATAAATCTTCATATAATTATTATGTTAGCGCATCATTGGAATTATTATTGAAGATAATTTCACATTGAAATTTCTCATTCAATTATTATGGTAATTGTCATGGAAATTGTCATATTCTCATCTCATTTCCCTTCGACGAAACCTCATCGACAATATACTAACAAGAAAACAAGAAGCAAAACGTCATTATTATTCTTGTTATTATTCGAGTTTAAGAAAATGTTTCATTGTTCTTTTCTTCTCCCCCTTAACCATGAACAGAGTAACTGATTTTGGTCCTACCTTTGATCGGACTCCTTATCGATTCTTTAATATGTTGTCGTTTTTATTCATTTTCCTCCACATTTTTCCTGGACAGTCGTTGAAGTGACGGAAGAGGTGATATAAGAAAGAGGAAGACGATAAATAAATGAATAAACGAGACTGAAAATATCAGAAATTATCAGAAGGAACTTGTATTGAATTCATCTCATTTATTGACAAATTTAATATTAATAATTTTTTATCACTTCGAAGAGAATGGAAAAGGAAACTCTTAAAACCAACATCTAGTCGCCAAACATGTCTGACATCAACTGATGAATTACGTCTTTTTCGAAATAACTCGGAAAGTCCAAGTGAATTTTTTTATTTCTTAAAAATGACTGATGTCCTTTCACTGTCCTCCCATCACAAAAGTCCATCTGACAACCAGATATAAACACGTTAATTGAAACAGTCCAAAAGAAAAATGTGGAAAATATGAAACAAGAATTTTGGAAATGAGATTACTGGTCATTTCAACTTCCCATCAAACCGACGATAAAAGAGATGAGCATATTACAAAAATTTTAGTTCTACAAAATATTATGTAATTTGAATCGATTTGTTCAACAATTGAACGTCAATGTCAAAAGTAAATTGATTAATCTCTCAAATCTATCATGAATGTTTATGAAGATTATTCATTTTTACACTTTCGTCTTATCTTCACTTATAATTTGACATGATTCATTCAATCGAATCCTCACGAAGACAGTGAATGCAGATAAGGAAATGACTTCTTCTATAAACAATGTTTCACTCTTTCTCCTCCTCACCATCGTTTGAGAAGTTAAACGACAATGATTATTCAAAGGTCCATATTCGAAGGAATGACACCGTATACTCAAAAACAAACTAATCTTCATTTGAACATACACTACCATCAGCACACATTCAAAGATAATGCAGTCATTGAGGTATGTGAAGATTTGAAATGACATAAAAAATATAAGTCGAGATATCATCATATCTATCGAACAACTATTTTTCTTTCACTAGTTGTTAGTTTACGACGAATGTTTCATATGAATGTTCTTCCACCAACACCAACTCAATCGTTTCCCAATACTATACTAACTCTTCATTTCCGCAATATAAAGGACATCAATACAATTGATCAGACTTTCTTTCTTCTTTCACTCTCATATTTCTCTTCAACCACATTAGGAAATTTCTCAATCTCTTTCGATTTTCGAACTTAAAATAATATGAAGATTCTCTGAAACTTTTCCATCAAAATTTCATTAATGTAAGTGGAAATGTCACAAACTTTCCTTCAATCATTTCCATTATGTTTATGCTTTTCTCATAGAAAGATTTTAGGACCGAAGGAGTAATAAATTTAGTCAGGAGTATAAATGATAATTTTAAATTTCAAGAGACATTTTAAAAGTTTAAATAAAATTTAATTTAATTCCAAACAAAATTCTGTGAAAGTTCATAAAGTGATATTGAAGGACGATACAACATTCGAGTTACATGTACAAAATTGGTTAGTTGGTTTTATGTCGACACTTGACTGTTGTGTGGGACGAAGTTTTTCCTCAAACCTTTGAAAGATGAATTGAGAGAATGAGATCCATCCACTCAACTAACAGTAAGTCAGTTTTCTATCCATTTGTGTCCAACGCCATTGGAAAGAAAATAAATAATAAATATAAATTTGGAAAGAAGAGAAGATCAATTGATTATTTAGAAGTAGAATAAATGGTGCAAATCAGAATGATGGTTGCAGAAGGAATATGTAGAAAAATAAAATAAAATTTTCATTTCCAATTTCCAATTTCTTGAGGATTTTTCTTCGACCCTTCTCCGCATCTCAACAATTGGAACTTATAAGATTGAACAACAATTCCGACAACTACAGAATCGTCTCATCGACAGAGAACTGGCGGAGAAGGTTCGTGGTGTTCGTGGAGCAAAATATGTTTGAATTTGCAGATTTGGCAATGTTTTCTAATTAAGAGTGAAATTAAAAGAAGTAGAGAGAATGTGAGGAGGAACTTGTAATTCATCGATTCCATGTTCACTGATTTGATTACAATCGAATATTTCCAATTTCCGGAGTGATGTCATCTTCTTGATGAAGGAAAGTGCTTGGTCACTTAAATTGACACAATTGTCCAAGTCGAGAACGAGAAGTGAAGAATTCTTGATACATTTCGATTCACTTAAATATTTAACACCATTATCGGTGATGTGCTCACAACGTGAGAGATTCTTTCGACGGAAAATAATGAACAATTTTAATGAAATTTAAAAATGAAGAAACCAATTGCCTCAAATTAGAACAATAATCAGAAATGATTCTTAAAGTCTCGTCACTGACGTTCTCACATTCCTCTATATCCACATACTCCAATTGTGGTGATACCTGTCGGATGAAAGGGAAGTGAAAAAAATATTGGAAAAAGACAATTAAACTTTCATGAGAATTGAAAATCCGCTGTCTGTCAATCGAGTACAACTTGACGCTTCCAAAGTTCTAATATTGAAGTGGCATAAAATGAGGAAGAATAAAAAGAAGAATTAAAACTTTAATTTTCGACATTTTTTCGAAATGGAAATTAATGATTCGTCGGTGATCGATTCCAAATAGGAAATATTGAGATAAGTCAAATTTGCCGCATTATTCGCCAAATGTCGAATTCCATCATTTGTCAATAACTGGAAAAAAACAAAAATTTTAATTTTAATTAATATATTGTTTTATTAGAAGAAATTTAAAGAAAAAAATTTATAAATAAATCTCTTTAAAATGGAACTAACGGAACATCTCATAATATTCATATGAAGTAAATGTTTTCCGGAATTTTGACTGATCTTCTTTAGAGCTGAATCATTCAACTATTCCATAAAAATAAAATAAAAAGAAAGAAAAAGAATGTGAAGACACCTTCATATTATTGACCATTAACAATTTGATCAAATTACAACAATGCATTCCCATGAAAAAGAGACCACTTCCACTAATTCCATCACACCAAGAAATATTGAGAATCTTCAACTCTTTACATGATGAACTAAATGAAATGAGAATTTAAAAAAGAAATACGAATATGAAAAATGAACCAAAGTACTCGAAATCCATGATCTCCAATCTTATTACAGGAGTCGATATTTAATCCGATTAATTTCCGACAATAATTTGAAAGACTAATTAAACTCCTAATCATATGTTGAGAATGATGATGATGAGAGAGAGAATGTGGAAATGAAAGAAACCCGTCTGTGATATTGGTACAATGACTTAAATTTAAGAATTCGATATTAGGACAATTAAAAGTGAATTGTCTAAAAGATAAAAAATAGAATAATGGTAGAATGAAAAAAAAATGAACTTGAGCGTATGATCAGTTAAATGTTGACATCCTTCTAAATTCAAATATTTCAAATATTCTCCATAATTAATGGCTAAACGTTGAGGTAATCGTCCCTAGCACAATTGGAGATAGAAAGATAGAATGACGAGAAGATGAAGAAGAAAAAGAAGAAAACTTTAATTTCTGTTTGATAATCTCTCAAATTGACATATTGCCAATTACTTCCATGTCGAGCTAATAGTAGCCAATGCTAGAGAAAAGAGTTGTAATAAATAAAAGAAGAAAAGAATGAAAGTAACTCGACAGACTTGAGAGCAACGTGTAAGTGAACGAATATCCAAATTAGAGAATATTCTGAAAATTGATAAAAATGGATAAAATAATAATAAATAAAAAATGTAGAGTAGAGACAACTTCATGAGAATAGAATCGGGAAGAACTACATTAATGAGATTTGGGTAAACGATTTTCTCTTTTAAACTCTCATCGATCTTCTCCTCATCCGATTTGTCGTCATTATCATCCTTCTCATCATTCGGATCTTGGTCGGTGGACTGTTGTTGTTGTTGGAGATCATCAGTTTTCTCGTTCGATTCATTCGAATGTGAAATGGGATTATTTCTTTCATTTTTCTTCTCGTTCATTTCGATGATATTCGATTGACCATTATCATAATTGGAAGAAATGGATCGACGATTCGTTTTCTTTGTGTCTCCAATGGAATATGGATTGATGGCGAATCGTTTGGAATGAGAATAAGAATGGTTAATGGAAATCGAAGGATTGGATAAGATTTCACTTTTCCGTTGAAGATTTATTGAAATGTTTCTATTATTATCGTTCGAATAAATGAAATCGGATTTCCCTTTTAACCTGACTAGATTATTCGACGTACTACCATCAGTCGCGTCGTTCTTCGAAGGAATGTCTGATGAAATTTGTGAATAATCTTTAGGTGAATAAAGTTTATTATTCATCGAAATTGTCGTTCGTCGACGACGTCTTAGTGGCTTAATGATATTATTATTATTATTGTCGTTATTGTTGTTGTTGTTGTTGTTGTTGATGATGTTGTTGTTTAGCTTATTATTCTGGGTGTGTGAAGAGAGTTGTCGTTGTCTATGATTCTCTTTCATTAACTGAGAAGGACGATATTCATAAGTTCGATAACGATAAGAATGATGTCGACGAGATGGTTGTTGATGATAATTCTTTCTTCCTTTATTCCCACATAATAATTGTTCAGCAGATTGATTGGCAATCGTCAATTCATTAATTGTCTCCTGATCTTTATCAAACACAATCAGTAATTGCTTATCTTTCGGATGATGATAAGACAATTTAGATGACGGATTCGATTGACGTAAATCTAAATCGGTTGTAGAAATTGATCGAACATTCTCCATCAGTTCAATTCGATCATCTATCGACGTTTCATTCAAATTCTTTAACGATCTCAATCTCATTAATGACGTCGATTGTTCATCGAATTCATTTTCACTTTCATTCTCTTCTTGATTTCTTGAGGAATAAAAAATTCTCTTCCATAATCGTTTCTGTTTTAACCGTAATTTGAAGAATAAGTTTGACGAAGTAGATATGGATCGGACAGCTTGAATATCGCCATGTTCGTTGGTGAAAGAATTGGTTCCACCAAATTGTGAATTCGAATAAGAATTATATCTGGAAGATGATTGATCGTCTCTCTTCAACTTCTCTCGTGCTAATTTCGATTTCTTTTGGTTTGTTGAACTTAAACGCCATCCATTCTTCTCTTCACGTTCCAATAGGAATGGTCTCCCATAACTGGTAATTGGTGATTGTGGCCAATTGACTGATAAGATTCTTCGATGTCGTTTATTCGACGGTTTATATTGTTTATTAACGAAATAATCGATAGATTGACGACCATCCAAATTGTCTAATTCGTACGATCGTCTAAACATCAATTTATGATTAATCTTCTTGATTTTCCGTTCCTCTTTTCCCAACTTGTTCTTTAGACTACAATCCAATTCATCATCACTTTCATCCACCATTGTAACATCATTGAATTTATCGTTTTCGTTATCCGGCAACGATAAACGATTCAATTCTTCACAATTCCTACGACCACTACAACGAGTATCATTTATTGATATGACAGGTCGATTATATGATTGTGGTATTGTCATCTTTTCGCAGTCACCAGCAGGATTCGATTTAGCAGAATATAATGAACCATCAAGTGATCGATATTGGTCGTTAAGTGAAGAGATTAGGAGTGGATCGAACTCATATTCATCTTCTCTCATATTGATCATTGTCTTAATGAAATTTCTTTCCGTTTTACCAATAAACGACAAGTGGGAAAACTTCACTCACCTTCCTAAGAAGTTCTTCCTAACAATGAAGTTTTTTGGTTGACAGAGTGAAATGAATTGGAATTCCATTCAAATTGTTCAGAGATTTAGTCACTCATCACTCCACAAATCACATATCTGTCGAGCACAATGAGAATTTCCTTTCACAACTTCAACTCTTTCTCTTATTTCATCTTTTTCTGTGTCTTTATTTTATAAAATTCATTCTCTCCATAATCATCTTTGATGGTAATGGAATAAAATTAATGAATTTCAATTAACAAAATTCTACCTAAATTTTTTGTTAATTCAAAGAAAAATTCACATGAAATTCTCATTGAGAGAATTGAAAGAATTCCTTTTTAATTCATCAAAATAAAATTCCCCTGAAATTTTTCAACATATTTCACTTCTTTTCTAAACTTTTATTTAGAGGACAAGAAGAATTCTCGAAACATTTAGTCAATCACAATGCAAATTTTTAATAACTTAAAAAAATTCTACTGAAATTTTTATTTATGAAACAAACAATATTTTATCGTACTCCCAATACATGAAATTTCGTAAAATTTTTTCGAACAAATATTCTTCAACTTCCCATCGAATTTGACATTTGATTAATTTGATGGGAGAGAACTATGTTAATTCGAAAGAATTGACAATTAGTTGAAGAGAATTATCGAATTTCAATATTTCTCCTCCCGATCGATTGGAAGGAGGGAGAATGGATGACCTTTCAATTAATTCGGAAGGAAACCATAAGAATCGTGCAATAGATAAGAGAATTGGGAGAACAGGAGAGAATGAATAATAAAAGCCAAATGAGGAATAAATGAAGAAGATAGAGTCTGAAGAGAAAATTCTTAAAAACAATTTTCTTCATTTCTCTTCTCTCCATTCCCACAATTTCTCTCATTATTCTTTCCATTCGAAATGGAAGCTCGATCTTCACAAAAACAATAATTTCTTTTAAATCTCTCATCGCCATTCCCTTCTCAATTGCCCAATCGATCTACTTTCCGTCTATTCCTCTCCTAATGGACAAACACTTCGCCTGATCTTTCCTTACCGAATGTCCTTCATTTGCGCAAATGACAATCGAAATTTTTCAGTTTATTTCTAAGAAATTTTAGGGAAATAAATAAATAAATTATTATTTGATCATTAATGATCATCTATTTTTGTACGTTAATTCCATAATCGATTCTTATCGATTAGAAATGAGATTATAAAAAAAAAATGATACCCCAACTATAAATTTCCATTAACAGTTCTAAAATTATATGAGAAATGATTGAATGGTTCAACGCTTGAGACGAAATAATTATAGAGAAAATTTTCTCTTTTTTTTTCTATTTGTTGGGAGAGAGGAAGAGAAAAAAAGAATAAAAAAAAAACATAGAGGAAGGTTGTTGCTGATTAATTTCATATTGATGAAATAATTTGATGATTATCGTTCCTCAACCCATTCATTCTCTTGTCGAACTTGTTCCTCTTCGGCGGGAGTGAAATCGTTCTGAATATTGAAATGCTTCCGAATTTCTTCTACTGGTTTCCCACGAATCATATTTGCCGTCGTCTTACAACAAACCTGGAGTAGACCCTCGATATCCATATAATTGGCAGCGAGCATAATCTCATATAATGTGCCTTGTTCGACTTTAAGGAATTCCTGATCCCAAGGGGAAATATCATCCGATTTACTTTTATCTTCGATCATCGCTCTTCTCGTCTCCTCATCTTCACTAATCGGCTGGTCATTCTTATGATGATTACACCATGAAATCACCTGCGAAAATTATTTTTAAACGAATAGAGAGAAAAAAATGAAAAAAACTTTCTTTAATGTCGCCGTATTGATTGCAGGAAGTGGAATAGCATCGTTGTCACCTAAATGACCGATATTCTCCAACATCGTCTTGATGGTAACGGATTGTTGTGCGATGTTCATGTCAACATCAAAAACATCTCCATCGGAACTCTTGATCCGTATTTTCTTATCAGCCATTCAGATTAACGATTATTATCCTCGAAATTTTCACAGAGTAAATGTTTGTAAATCGTAACAGCTAGAAAATGTTTCTGGTACCGCTGCCAATTGATACTCTTAATGGATAGTCCCACCCAAAATTCTCCTTTCTAATTTTGGGCTTAACCTAATTTTTTAACTACTAAAATTTCATATATAATACTTCTACGAAAACTGGAAAACTGTGGACAATCGTAAAAACCATTTATTTAGAACTTTATTTATCCTAGCTTAATATTTGAATTAAATGAAATTTTCTAAAAAAAGTGAACAATTTTAATTTGGAATAATAATTTAGAATATTTTAAATCAACCAAGTTCCTGAGAAAAGAAAAGCTTAAATTTTAAAATACTAATTATACTAAACTTGTAACATCGACGATTTAGGGCAACCGACTAATTATGTGATGTGTAATTTTCGTCGAATACTACGTCACTTGATCTTTTGGCAGTTAATATTCAACTTGAGATATAATATATATAACGTGGAATTACTTCAAGAGAGGAAATGATCAACTTTGGTGACCTTCATTGGGTTCTTAGTTTGATCATTTCCTCCAGTCAAACATTGGTAGAGTAATTAGGATTGGACATGCATTCAAAAATCAGATGGAAACTGTCCAATCCTCAATTTTACACGGTCGCCAATTCAACATCATTCTGAAGTAATTGTTGGTATTTGTATAGGCGATTATATTGATCGATTATGTAATAAATAACGTACCATAAGGAAATTGGACGTTCAAACCAATGAAGAAGTTCATCCCGTGGAACTTGAATGGTATTACGCCTTTATTATTGAGGCTACATATATCATTGATGACTAATGAGTTCAAAATTATAGTAGAACCAAAATATGATGAACTCATAATACCTAATACGCAATACCATAAAATATCTAATACCTAATACCTAATATTATAAAATACGTAATACCTAATACCTAATACCTAATACCTAATACTATAAAACTTCTTAATAAACTCTTGTTCATCGGATTAGAGGATTTATTTATTTAATTATTGAAGGATAATTGAATGAAATGATTATTAATGTATTCTATTTGTTTGTTTATTGTATTTTTTTCTAAAGTTATCATTTTATTTATCAATAAATTTAAAAGTTTCTCTTATTTACTTTTCACATTAAATGACGTGACATTAATTTATTAATTTTCACATGAACATCGAAAGAAGATATTATGTGTGAAGAATGGGAAGAGAGTTTTATAAAAATGATCCTGTTTGAGAGATAAGTTGTCGTAAATAAATGGAACGTGTGTAAATTAATGATGAGAAGCTGTTCAATTAAATGAGAGGATGAGTAGGAAGGAAGTAGAAGAGATGAGTTTCAATTTACTCAGTTAATTGGATCATCTGATAATGGCCTGATTATGCTCGAGAGTGCTAGATAATGTTTTTACACACTTTCGATTTTCATCTGTAGTTGAATTATCTCTACTAAAGTTTAACATTAGTGTATATCGAAAAATTTAGTTGGAAGAAAATGATGTGGAACTTATTGATAGTTCTCATCCAATTCTTAGTAGGTATATGTACTTTCCTTTGTTATATTTATTATCGGTTTGGAGTGGAACATCTTCTTTTGCATTATCGATGGATATTCGTCTGTATCTTCCTATTACCATTGAGCTTCCTGTTTGACGTGTACACTTGGGTACGGGAGTCCATCCTACTTTATGTGTATTCGGCACCTCGAGCACATAAGGAACGAGTGGAGTATGTCCGTCGACAAGTTCTCGATTGGAAAACAAGTGGCTCTACGAAGAAATTGTGTACTGGACGGGCAGCATGGCTTCGCACGTCTTTAAGGAATCCCAAATATACAACATACTTACATAATATTCATGTGAATCTAATGGATGTGATCGGAATAAATGAGGATGAAATGACAGTCCAATGTGAACCGTTAGTTACGATGGGTCGGCTTAGTAATTATTTGAAGAAGTTCTCTTATACGATACCAGTAGTACCGGAATTGGATGATCTAACTGTCGGTGGTTTAATCAATGGTGTTGGAATTGAGTCGTCGAGCCACATTTTTGGTCTGTTCCACAACATCGTGAAAGAATTGGAGATAGTCATGGCAAATGGAGATGTTGTGACTTGTAGTGAAGAGGAGAATGTCGAACTCTTTCACGCCATTCCTTGGAGTCATGGAACACTCGGTTTTGTCACATTAGCCACGCTACGAATTTGTCGATGTCCTCAATTTATTCGTTTGAAATATAGTCACGCTAAGTCGTTCGACGAAGTCCAAGAGAGAATGGAGAAGTTGAGTAATGATGAATCGAATCAATTCGTCGAATGTCTTGTCTATTCGCCGACTCATTCAGTTGTGATGACTGGACAGTTTTGTGAGGAAGTCGAAGCGGACAAAATTAATAGTATCGGCAGTTGGTATAAACCATGGTTCTATATCCATGTGCAAGAGACGAGGGACAATACTGTGGAATATATTCCAATTCGTGAATATTATCATCGACATACCAGAGCAATATTTTGGCAACTTTCTGATATTATACCTTTTGGAAACAATTTGATATTTCGTCTCCTTTTCGGATGGATGATGCCACCAAAAGTTTCATTACTCAAATTGACACAAGGCGAAACAATCAAAGCTTTATACGAAAAATATCAAATGATTCAAGATATGCTCCTCCCCATCACTCACTTGTCTAAATCACTTTCTCATATTCATGATTCTATTCGAGTTTATCCTCTCTGGTTATGTCCCTTCAAAATCACAAATAAGCCTGGCTTTCTTCGTCCTACCAAAGAAATGTTGATCGATATCGGAATTTATGGACGTGCACATGTCGACCACTTTTCAGCCAAATCAACAACAAAGAAATTGGAGGATTTCGTTCTCAAACATCAAGGTTATCAAATGTTGTATGCTGACTCATATTTAACTGAGGAACAATTCGAACAAATGTTCGATCACTCTCTATATGATCGAATGCGGAAGTTATATGATTGTGAGCGGGCATTTCCACGGATTCATCATAAAGTCAATCGAGCTGCCAGAGAGTAAGACTTATTTTATTTATCAATATTTTTTGTGTTTATGAAAATTAAAAAAAATTATCCAATTTTATTTCTTAAATGAAACAATACAAATGACTTTTCATTGCACTTCACTCATCTCATGCATGAGAACATAATTGACATTCTTGTCAGTTTCATTTTTCTTTTTCATTATCTTTAAAAAAACAATTTACATTCTCAATTCATTCTTACTAATTTCAATTAGTTTCAGTTATCTGTCAATTTAATCATATCATCTCTTTAATTCTCTATTTGTATCGAGTGCACAATATTTTCAAATGACGATATTGATCATAATGTGGAATTTTCAAAAATTCTCTTCAATCCACAATGTCATCATAATTCTCAATTGACATTTATAATATACACATAATAATTTCGGAAAATTTTTCTGAAAATGTTTCAAGTCTAATGAAAGGTAAAAGAGACCAAAACTTATTATTATAGATAATTTTCATTTTAATATAATCGATCCATATAATTCTTTTACAAATGTATTCTAAATTTTGGGAGAATATCTTTAAGAACTATTTTGGGAAAGATGAGACAATTTATAGGAATTCTGCACTTGTCAGGAAATAAGAAAATATTGATTTGAAGAGACTTTGAAGAGATTGAGATGAAAATGTTCTTTTTACTTCTCGAATGAGGATGGATGGAGGAAGAGAATTATTTTTCATAAATTTTCAACGTTTAGCCAACATGATGTCTGGTATGTGATCAAGAATTGAATCTTATTTACTTTTCATTCTTTTCCTTTTGTCCAACACCAAAAAAATGTCAACCAAAAGCGTCATTTATGCAAATTCGATTGATGAGATCGAACAATTGAATAAACAGTACAAGGACAAAGAACACATTTTCAACTATTTTACTTCGACGAAAAATTCGGATGGTAGTTCATGGTGTCCCGATTGTGTGAAAGGTTCCTCTTTTATCGTTTACTATTTATTACCGATTTCCAGCTGAACCGATTATTTTGAAACAAATCGAAGAATTACATTCCAATTCAGTTCTGATTTATTGTCGAGTTGGAAACAGAGACGAGTTAATTTTCAATATTTCTCCAATTTAAATTGAATTTGGGAAAAAAAGATGGAAAGCTAAAGATAATCCTTTTCGAACACAATTCAAACTAGATCGAATTCCTACTTTGTCCGAATATCGAACTGTTAATTTATTTCTTCTTTAAATGTAAAAATCATTAAATATTTCTTTTCCCCTCATATGATGGTAGCCGCGACGGATTATGGAAGAGATGTGTTCCGATGAATCGATGGTGCACTGGTTCTTATTCGAAGACGTCGATGACGAAACGACGAGAACATCGAGTGTTGGGAATTAATAGAATAGTTGTTATAAGAAATGTTGTGTGTGAATGTATTCAATATCTTTCTCTTTCCTTCCATCGAGAATTGTTGACGATTGAATTGATATTTGAATAGAATTGATTAATGAGAGAGAAGGAGCTGCATGATTCGATATAATCAAATTAAATTAATGTTCAATTTCCATTTAATCATTAATATTGTCATTATATCCAATTCTTCGCCCATTATTCTTCATGTTGTTACTTCTTACCATGAGTCTTCCCATCGAATAATCGTCGTCTTCTCTCTTCCTCCAATTAGTTGTCTTGCTCATGTTCTTCCTGATTAATTTGCAGGTTACAGCAAAAGAGACAGAATAGATTACTTGAGAAAATGTTGGAGGAGAAGTTCTTTCTTCCTCTACATGTTCGTTTAGCGCATAAAACTTTCACATAAATTTCTCTAGCAACGGGCATGCTAGAAGGAATTGTATTTGAAATTTCATTTCCTTGAGACATTTCTGTAAGTCATTCATTCGAGTAGATAGTTGGGAATGAGCGATAGGTATCTCCATAATTATAGAGATGGATGAATGGCAATGACGGAATCGATTCGAGGGAAATACAATTAAATTGGTCGGAGTATCGTCCAACGAATATTTCTCACCTAATACTTTTATAAAATTGTCGAGTAGTTAGAGAAGAAAGTGAGATTATTATATTTATGTCATTTTCCTCATCCTCTCATTTCCAATCGAGTTAATTGAAATGAATAAAATTCACCATCTAATTCTTCACCAATTCAATTTCATTCCTCTCCACAAATGCATCATATCTCCTTTCTTTCTCCCACCAACTTTTTCACTCAACAAATTAAACGATTTCTACTCATTTTCTTTAACATTTTCACAATTATTCAAATACTTTTCTATTCAGTTTTCCTTTTTTTTCTTTTTGTAGAATGGAGGTGGGGAGGAGAAGGGAAATGTCGATAATTTTCTTGCATTCTACTTTCGATAAAAATAACTTACAATAAGTAAACATTATTATATAGGAATCAAGATTGATTGCTCTCTACACCCAGTGATTTTGGGCAGTACTTATTCTCCTCTAATATGCTCTTTTACATATGTTCCTCTCAAATCCTCCTAATGGGAAAGGAGGAAATTATGTGAGTTTTCCACAATTCAATATGAATTCTTTTTGTTTGGTGGACTTTGGGGGAAGGAGACCTCATCTATTTCAAGTATTAAGTCCGTGTTCATTTTCATATCGTCTCTCAAATACATTTCTCCTATATTCGTTTTGACATTTCCTCTCATATCTTCGGGGAATTGAGAGAGGAATGGGACGAGCATAAAAGTAGTTGTCGGATGAATGAGATCTATCGATTTGATGGAGGAGACAAAATGATGTGAAAGAGAATAATCTTTCCTCGAATTGATCTGATGATTTGAAGGATTGATTATCATTTGTTGAATAAAATTTTATTTATTTTATTCTCTCTCTCTCTCTCTCTCTCTTTTTTTTGTTTTGATTATTATCCGTCATTCCAAGAGAGAGATACGACGACAATTAAATATTTGGAAGAGAATAATTAATTATATTCTGTTACCGTCTGATTATAGAACGGATCGAACTTTCTCAGATAACTTTCACATTAAAATTTCTTTTTTCTTTTCAACTAACTGGCCGTTAGTGTACGTTTCCAAATGCCATTCATTTCGTCGAGAAATCAACGTAAAATTTTCATTTACTTTCTCGCATTCTGGTTAATCCTCATCATCGTGTACAAAGGACAATACAGTTTACGTCCTGTCGCCGATTCCAGTCTCCTCACCACTCAACGGAACAGTGCTCAAATTAACAAAGTGAAATTCCTTCGAGATCAATTGAGGAAATGTGAAGAACAAATTTATCATTTGCCTAATGAGAAGAAGATTGAACCGAACAAGAGAATTATTCAAAAATCGTCAAATCATCATAACAAAACGTTTATACGATCACATTCATTTCCGAGAAAGTTCATTACTTAATTCTCATCATCATTATCATCATCATCATCATCTGAATCATCATTGATAGGAATGAACAATTGTCAGTGAAGAATTCGTTCGATTTTACAAGAAGACGTATCGGTCGAGGATTAGATGAATTACAATGGCATTTGACGGATATGTTAACGAACAAGAAATTGCCAAAGGGAAGAATTGTCCATACGATGATGGAACATTTAAATGTCCTTCGTTACGATATGAGAACGTTCTATGATTATGGGGAGACGATGAGAAAAGAAGAATTGGCCAGTGTCAGTTCTATCATTCAGACACGTCTTCTAGCGTTGCAGACTCCCAACAATTGTTTGGAAGCGAAAAAATTGATTTGCGATTTAAGTTTACCATTTGTCTCGATTGATTATCGATCAATTTCTCGTCGATAGCAGATAAGCGATGTGGATTTGGTTGTCAAATTCATCACGTTACATATTGTTTTATCGCCGCCTATGCATTGAAACGAACATTCATTCTCAAATCAAACGATTGGTCATATGCGGCGAAAGGATGGTCTTCTGTTTTCCTCAGTCTCTCTCCAAACGGTTGTGATGAGACAACTCTCGCTAATTCAAAACGTCGAACATATCGATGGGGTAGTTTCTCGGAAGAAGAATGGTTCTCTTCTGATTTAGACAAATATGACGTCTCATTTCCAATCATTGATCTGATCAATGCGTCACCATCATTCCTTCCTTTATCCATTCCTTCAGAATTCGCTTCAATTATAACCGAATTTCATGGTAATCCTTTCGCATGGTTTGCGAGTCATTTTATGAATTATCTTTTACGACCGTCGACATGGTTGAAGAATCGAATCGATTCCAAATTGAAAGAATTGGGATATCGCCGTCCAATTGTTGGTGTTCATGTACGACGAACTGATAAGATAAAACGAGAAGCAAAATTTCATGAGATTGATGAATATATGAGAGAAGTGGAAATGTTCTTTAATCAATTGGAATTCAATGAAGAACGAGTATTGGAGGAACGTCTCGTTTATTTAGCCACTGACGATCGGAAATTGTTCGATGAAGCAAAGAGAAAATATCCTCGTTATAAATTCCTACACGACGTCTCAATTGCCAAATCAGCTGAAGTGAACAATCGTTATAGTGTGGAATCGTTGGTGGGATTGTTGATTGATATCGAAGGATTGGCAAATGCTGATTTTATCGTGTGCACCTTCTCCTCACAAGTTTCACTCATCTTTTTTTTAAAATTTATTTCATTTGTGTCTCGATTTGTCCATTTAACATTTTTTCAAGTTTCCATTTCTTTCCGTTTTAGTTGAAATGGTGGAACATTATTGTTTTAAGAGTCATCTCAGTGAGTTTCAATTCCATCTGCTAACTTAATCGAATAACTTTAACTTTAACTTAACTTATCTATCAGTTCCTTATTTTTGGTGTTCGACTAGAAAACTCTTCTATTTCCTCTTTATTTCTATTAATTCCATTCATCATCATTCATTAGGTATGTCGTGTGGCGTATGAAGTAATGCAAATGAAACATACTGACGCGTCTGACAAATTCCGGTCGTTAGACGACATTTATTATTTTGGAGGACAACTCGAACATTTCTGGCGAGCGAGATTCGAAAATAGGAATAATGGAATACAATTTAAAGTTTTATTATTTTCTCTCTAAAAGAACGAAAGATAAATTAATTTTTATGAACTTGAAGAAAAATGATTTGATCGCCATCAAGGGAAATCATTGGAATGGTGAAGCGAAAGGTCTCAATAAGAAATCGGATGTGGAAGGCGTTTTTCCTGCATTCAAAGCGGAAGACGAACCTCAAATCGTTCAAATGAGTAAATATGACGACAATTCTGATCTCTGATGAATCTTCAATAATCCGTAACTGACTTCCATTTGTTATGTTATGTCTCTCTCAGAGACATCTCTTGTTGTTATTGGAGTTGAGGAGACGAGTGAGAGAACAGTCAGATAATAAACAGATTATTGTTACATGTTTATCAAATTCCTTTTTACTAGTCTGCTCTTGCTGACGACGTTAAATTTGTTTGCATTTTCATGAAGAAACTTTTCGTTTCAATCGGTTGAGATCATGGAAATGCCTGATATTACTCGATAAATTATATTTCTTTTATATCATCTTCAACCATTCGTTATCCTTCACTGAATGTGATTCTGGACGACAATCATGGTCTTATATCTATTTATTTGAAAATAAATTATTTATTTCATTTTCTTTTTCTTTTCAATTTCACTCACTTCCAATATCTTTTATTTCACCGTTTTCCTATTCAACTAATCGTATTAATAATCGAAGTGAAACGTATAACTAATCTAAAAATATCAGTTTTTAATTTTTAATTGCGACATTCGTACTCGTATTGTGAGTGAGTGAGTGAGGGAGGTAAGTGTTGCATGTTGAATGCGATAGAGAAGATTGAAGAAAGAACAAAATAGAATTTGAATGGAAATGAGTTGAATTCAATTGAAAATTTCATAAATATAAATAAGTAATATGCTATCCTGTTTTCATTTCAATGACGAAACGGATATACATATTCACGTTACACATCTCCACATCTCTTCACATGCACACACATTCAATCACGGTGTGTGTGTGTGTGTGTGTGTATGTGAAGAGGAAGAATGTGGGGAGGACTACCCATATTGGGAAACATTATTGTCATTGATTATGAAGTACGGACTGTTTTGTTTTATTTCCAACAAAGATTTTGTAAAATATCAGAAATTTCGGTCCTAATATATTTCCTGTGTTTTTCTGGTCTCTTGAAGCAAATTTCAATCCTAACCGATTAGACGTTTTAATTGACGAGAGAGAATGATTGGAGAAATCTAGGTGATCGAGCGAAACTTACACGCATTTCCCCAACTGGAACTTAATCGTTAGTTGACTTAATTGAATGTTAGTTAGGAGCGAAATATTTGCTCGAATTGGTGCTAATTGTATGTGAGTAAGAGAAATAGTATGTTATTCCTATCGCACTTAACAGCTACACTATATTTTATGTGATGTTGAATGAGAGAAAATTGAAATGAAGTTTAGTTTTAATGGGAAAGTGGAGTGAAGTTGAGATATTATCGTTAGGATAAAGTGGATATGGGAATTGGTTGAGTGAATTGTTGACAAATAGGAAAGTTAACTTGCAGAATCAAAATATAATTGTGGATGTGAGAACTTCCGTGAGGGAATTGAAGCAATTTATCTTTTATTAAAAACAAAATTCAAGTGTTTTAATCTCAATGTCAACATGGAACGAAGAGAACGTTAGGGAGAGAATACATAAGAATAATTATTATTCTTCAAATTCATCTTCCTGTACTGGGAGTTTAGGGCAATTATTTTCTCATAGTTCCCAAATATTCGTCTCTTCTAAACCTAAATTCATTTCCTTCTTCACTGATTCTTCACAATTATTGAATAATACTCATTCTGTTTTCATGTTGTTCTTCTTTTTCTTCAATTGATTTCGATAACTATATAATTTACTAATAATCAAATTGTGACTTTCCCAATTTATTCTTCACATACAACTTTCACTTTTACTTCAAATGACTTTTCGACTCACCCGACTATGAATTGGGGAAATAATATATTATGAATCCAATTGAATTCCAATTCTAAACGAACTTCTCAATTATTCAACTAGAAAGAAGACGATAGGTGGCAACATTTGAACCATTTATGACGAGTGGAAGGCAAAGTCATTTGAATTTGTTGACTCCTCTCCAAACGCCTTCACCCTTCATTCATCGGCGAACTAGGAGACAAAGTCTGACACCCTCCGCCAGATACAGGAGCGTTCTCAAATGTCTCATATTGGATCGGGAAGTTCCATATGACGATGCATATGAATCTTATTTTAATGACGATGATATAGCGATTATTCGGAAGATGCTTCTCCTCAACAAGAATGACAATGATCGAACTTCCTCACAAATCTCCACCGAACCAACTCGACATCGGAGTACATATGTTCAAAAGAATAAATATCCTCTACTCAAAACGAGACGACAATCGATTACACAATTCACTTCAGTTGCCAATCGACGTGAAAGTATCGTCAGTGTATTACCAGCAATTCATACGAAACACGAAACGGATTTTTCTCAACATCTCCAAAGGTGGCATGACCAGAAAAGGAAGAATAGTTCCGCTCATGTCCACGAACAATCGATGCCATCAATTAATGAAGACAATGTAATGATTGAAGAGAATAGTATACCAGATGAATTTGACAATGTGCCGATTAGTCGACCATCTTTCAGTCGACCGAAAGAGTCGATTCATCAATCCGTCGAAACTCAGCCAGTGGACAAATATTGGGTTTGTAACAATCGGAACGAATATAGTTTAATTAAGAGAAACGACAAATTATTCCACGATATGATACCGAACGATGTCTATAAAAGTGTGCATAAGAAACGTGCAGTTAATTCCGAACAATATCGATTGATACGTGATAATTTATTTAAGAGATATCTCAATAATAAAAATTAAGTTTATTCTTCTAAACTCTCTCTAAGCTTTTCTTGTTCAACATCTTCTTTGATCATTTTAATAAGACAAGAATTTTTTTGTTAATTCAATATCGTCAAATTTTCAAGATCAACATCTCATTTAATGGTAATGGTGGGATTGGTTTGTTTGTTCTGATTGTTGGAAATGATAAATGGATTATTCTTTACTTTCACTGGTTGTTCCATTAATTCCTCAATCTTCTCTAATCGTTTCTCATGAATTCTTTCCATTTCATTATCCTTCAATTCAATTATTTGTTGGAATTTAAATAATCATTCTAACCGTCGATTTCCATCGCATCACTAACGATGCAACATTGTTCTTTGTTTCTTGTGCATATTTCTTTTGTGCTGCTAATCGACTTTTATGCGAGACCGTTCTCTCTACCAATAACACCATTTTGCCCCATTGTCTCAACCATTCTCGTTCACGTTCATTGATCACCGAATACGTATTTCCCATCATGGCGATGAGCATGTTTATTAAGAGAATTGGTGAGAGTGCCATATAGAGAATGTAGAAGAACTAAAAGGAAATAGATAAACATATCAAAGAGGATAATTTATAATTAATTCAAAAATGAAGAGGAACAATTCCCAAATATTGATGTTTCGACTTGAACGTTGTGGCGTATGTGTCAAAAAATTGACCTTGTGACATATAGAACACTCCGAGAACACCTTCAATTCCAGTGGAGAATATATTGAAGTTCGTTCCTATGAAAATAACGAATAAAGCTGAAGAGTCGACATGAAGTCGTCATAGAAATGATGGGAAAGAAACCCTGAGAGAATCCCATAATGAAAACGGTATAAATGATGAAAAATCGAAGAAGATCAGTTTTGATCATTTCATAAATCATTACTACAAATGGTCCCACCATCTTGAATCCTCTATCAGAAGAATGTCATTCAAAAATTTTATAATATATAATTAATAAGTATAAATGGAAAGAAAAAAACCGGCAGAAGAAGAGGAAATATGGTGTTCCAATAATGGCGGCAGCAACCATGAAAACATTCTCAGCATCACTCTGACAAATGCATCGAAGTAGGAGACACACAACCGCTATGAGAATAGCTGATAGGTTATACATGGCTTTCGTTGGTTCGATTGCGTAAGTTGACAAATAATTATGAAAACCATCACGATGGATTTCGATAATGGCTAAAATTATAATGATAATCGAACAGATTAGTGTGATCAATTCGAAGACGATCCTCACCTAAACTAGTAAAGAATTGGAGAATGGTGGAAAGGAAACGAACATATTCTTTCTGCTGTAATTCTTCTGTGCAGTTGTTTATTCTCCTCAAATAACATTTACCCATCCGATCGTCGTTACAATGAACAATATCGAAATTCATATTCTGTAACGTGTTGTTCATAAAAGGAGTACAGGAACATGGTGTTGGTCGTAATGCGATCGATGTCAACAGACAACAATAGAAGAGGGAGAAGAGAATTAAGTTTTTATAAAAACTGAAAACACATTTGAAATAGTTTCTGAAAAAATCAAATTTAAATGGAAACTTTGGTCGGATGAATTTCCTCCATTTCTCTTCTAATAATTCCAATACTGGTCCTTCCAACAATTCTAAATGATCGATCGTCGACTAGAAAATGAGAGAATTGACAATTAATCGACAATTATGAGAGGGAACGCTATGGACTATTTGATTCAGAACGTTCTTATCTTCCGAATGACCATCGATCGAATTAATCGTATCGATCTCAGTTAATGGATATGCCACACAAACCACATTACCAAATGTCCAATAAACTTCACGTATAATTTCTAATATTAATTTGAACATCTATTCAAAACAGTAGACGAGTAAATGGTGAACATAAGAATATTAACGTGCATTTTAGCCAGTCGAGCTGCTAACATTAACGGTGTGAGACCTGCATTATTCTTTATATCAATTTTCGCACCCAATTCATAACAAAGAGTAAACATTTCCTATTAATGAGGATGTTATTGAGAATTTTATAGAGAATGATGAAAGAATTTAACTCGGTTATCTTTAATCACCATCATATGAAGTACTGTATTGCCATTAGAATCCTGCGCGTCAGGATTCGCACCTTTTGCCAGAAGTAGTCGAATACATTCCTCCTGATTGAGACAAGCGGCAAATGAGAGAGGATATTCCCCAAAATATCCCAAACTAACAAGAAATGAAAAAGTGGAAGAAGAAAATAAAATAAAAACCCGTCGTAGTCTGTGTTGATTGGAAGGACGTATTCTTCTTGTGTGAGTGAAATCTGTTTTCTTTTTCGTTGATCTGTGGGCGTAAAGAAAATACCACTGGCACGCTGTTTCACATTGGCACCATTATCTAACAGATATTTGACGATAACCGGATCTTCGTTCACGATGGCGATATGAAGTAAATTCTCTCCAAAATATTCGTCGCCCAAATAAATGTCATTGATGAGGTCGGGATAAGTTTTGAGGAGACGTTTCGCTATTTCCAAATGGACACTCTTTCCTAAGAGAATACAGAGATGGAGTATATTCTCTCCAACTGGACCGACATGATCGATGTCCCAACAAATCTCTCGAGAACTATATGGAATGCGTGCATCACAATCAGTTCTCGATTTTTCGTTTTTCATAGCGAGTCGACGGAAATGTGGACCATTTTTAAATTCGAGAATTCTTTCTAATTCCACTTTCTGTTTCTTTCCATCTTTATATAGGAATCTACACACTTCATTCTCTATGATATTATCCACTTCTGTAAAATCTTTCGTCCGTTGAGCTTTCCGAGTTATTGCTATCAAATCGGTATTTCTCTAAATTTTTTTTTGTATTTTAACGGCATGTCAACTAATAAACTGTGTAACTGATAGAGTGACATAGTTATATAATTCAGGTCCGGCACCATCTGAATTTGCTTGTGCACGAACACCTGCAGCAACATCGCTCGTCGAGTTTCCCATTTACACATCAAAAATATGCAATATCGTTGTCTTTTGAAAGAGAAATGTACAAGAATGAAATTTATTTTTTTATCAAGATATTCACTCTTTATCCATTGAATGATGATGAAAATGAAGAACGGTCATCGGAATTATTATTATGATTATTATTATGATTATTATTATGATTATTCATCTTCTTTCATAAAAGAAGAGAAAAAGGGAAATTGACTAGAAAACGTAGATGAGAACTCCATTGAGATGAGAAGATGAATGAATGAAGAACGGAACGAACAAAATTAGGAAATGAATTGGTGGACTCTCAAAATTTGAGGAGATGAATAAAATTCAATTTTATGTTTTTCCTACGTGTGAATACATTGTTGGACGACCAGATAGTTGAGGTATGGCGATAAAAATCGAGAAGAAATGGTTAGGATGAGTTAGAACTCAACTTAATTGATCTTGAAAATGGTATGACAAATGGAAATGGAAAAAGTGAAATGTGGCTGAATTATGTAAACTAAAAAAGGAAATCATCAAACATATCGATAAAATTAAACGAACAGTCGAACAGAAGTTCAGCATCGAATGAAGAGAATCTCCTCACCAATCATCCTGAATAGAAAGTTGGTGCAGACTTATTGGGAAATTGGAGGAGAAGACGACAAGATATGATGTTGGCATGACAACATCAAATTGATACCGAACGAATTATTATTTACCAGAATAATTGATTGTTTCTTCCCTTCTTTTCTTTATTGTTTCCATCTTTTCCGCCAACAATTCTCCGTTTTTCAATGTGAATGAAATTTTGTATTAGCCGAATGTAGCAGAACGAATATATTCCGTCCACAAAAAAATATGAATTGGACATGTAAATGAATGTCATTAAAACTCTTTTGTTTTTTTTACTTCCAATAAAAATTGTGCAAAGAAAACGAGAAATAATTTCTCACTGTTCTATTCACTGCATCGTTTGGAAGAATTTCATCATTTGACACACACAAACACACACAAACACACACACACACACTTGATACACACACATGACACATTGAGAGACACTGTTCATTTCGTGTGAAATTGGAAAGAAAATTGATCAGTCGTCGATCATTCCATTTGCCAAGTCGTCAAAATCCCAAAACATGATCCAGCCTCCACCATGAAAATCACCATCCATAGAACAATATAAAATAGAGATGACGAAATAATTAATGGAAATTATAAGAATTTTAGAGATATCGGACCAAATGAAAAAAAAATAAAAAATTTCAAAGAAGTTTATAAATTTTAAGAAACATTATCAAAAATCGATGACGATGACGATGACGGTAAAGAAAACGAAGATGTTAAAGAATCCTTATTGTTATTATCATTATCATTGTTGTTGTTGTTGTTGTTGTTGTTTTCATTTATCGAATATTCCTTAGAAAATGATTTTTTCTTCTTCAAATTATCGTTGTTGTTGTTGTTGTTATTGTTGTTCAAATTGTTAATTGCTTTCAATGAAACTTTATTTCTTTCAACATTTTGATCGCCTATGTCGAAGATACAAACATTTTTTTCCTTTTTCGAATTGGCATTGGTGATTTGAGATGTGTTTTCAGTGGTGGAAGTTAAATAAACGAAATTATTTAATAATTGTTTCCGAATATTTTTCGCATTCTCTTTCACGAACACTGGAACTTTCGTTCTCAATTTCTTGAAACTTGCTATTGAACTCTTCTTCTCATTAATCTCATTATCATCCGATGTATGATTGGACGATGGTGAATGACCGTTAAACAAATGATTATATTCAATGGAAATAGCTCGACTTGACGTGGTGATAGGAACGACGGATTGTAAAGTGGAAGATTTATTTCCTAAATTTAAATTTTGTTTCTCTCCACAAAATAATTGGAGATCACCATCATTTAAAGGCACCGAAACATTATCGTGATCGGTTGAAAAGAATTGTTGTTTAATTTGATTTCGTCGACATCGATCAATTTCCCCTCCACTTTTATTCCCGTTCGATTTCTTCTTCGTTGTCGATATTTCATTATCATTTCCCGTTAATGAATCGAATGTTTTTCTTCCTGAGGAAATTGTCGATGGTCTCCCAATTACAACGGCTGAATTGTTCGAACAAGAACTAGAGGAGGCATTGAGAGAGGATAGAGTTGATGCAGACGAAACGGAACGTGGAACAATGGCCATACAATTCATCAATTGTCTTCCAATATATTCGATGGATTTATAGAGGAGTAGAAGATGTTCACTTTCTTTCCAAATACCAGGTCTCAATTGATGAAGTGTAATAGCGAGTCCATGAACATCGATATTAGACAGATGTTGAATTTGACCATTTGCTGTAATAGAAGCGGAAAGAATAGCTGATGATTTCCCTCCATTAACATCATGAAGAACGGTGGGATAATTACTAAGAAATCTTAATTGATTAATAATATTAATCGGATTGGAAATGGATTTGATCGATTGGTCATCATGAAACGCTTCGAACGTTCGATTGATTGACCATTCTAATCGTTTTTTATTAATATATTCCATCAATCGATAATTATTCATGGAATTATATTTCTCTTTTAATTTCACTTTAATCTCACAACAATGGAAGGAACGTGGATTGAAATCTGGCCAAATAAGATTCTTATTTGTACAATAAACAAATTCTTCATCATCCTTCAAACTAACTAATCCTTTCTCCTCTTTAATCGATTCCTTCTCTTTCGATATATTTTCTTTTGAAATGATTTTCTCTTTTTTTGATATTGATTCTCTCATCGAATTCGTTGAATAATATGACGATCCAGTTGAAAGCATTGATATGGATGGTGATAATGTCGTTACATTTTCCAATGCTTCATAATCATTCGATTTCTTTGATGTTAATGTGGTCATTCCACTTTTATTCAATGTCGATTTTCCACCATCACTCTCTTTTGAATTCTCAATAGAAATTTGGATACTCTTCCTAAAATCGATTTCTGCTAAAGAAATCAAACGGACAACTCGTTCTCTCATTTCGAAATATTCGTTCTCGTTCACTGTACAACTAATTGTTTCTATGGCGAATTTATCACTCAATTTTTCCAATAAATTTTTATCTAATAAATCGATTGTCTCCTCTTCATTCAATTCATATACGCCAACGATGATTGCTGGACGATGGACCATCATCGATATCCAGAAATCTTCAATAACTTTATCGAAGGGATGTGGCATCATAATGAATTCACGATGAGAGAAATGACCAGGTATAATAGATGCATTCAAATATTCGGAGAAATGACAATATGCCATTCCTTCATCCATCAAATTTTGCCATTTGGGAAATCGGACACATGCATAATCGGATGGTAAGAGAGTATTAGTAGCATTCTTCTCTTTATGTTTGGGAGAGGTGGCTAACGACAACGTATATGGAATTGGAATGGAATTGATGATATCTAATTCCAGATCGAGAATTGAATAATTAAATTTTTTGAAACGTTCGAAGAAAGTGGAATAATAGAATGATTTCATCCATAAATCTTTCGTTTTAAAATCATAATTAAATGAATTCTTCTTCTTCCTCAATCCCTCCTCCAACTTATTTACATGATCCGTTAATTCGTTAGGATGGTGAGCGATCGATACGGAAATATTATTTGCACTCTTAAACTTCAATGGAGTGATGGTGGATTTGGAGGAAGCATTCTTACAACAACCAACTAATCGACATAAGAGAATATTATTCACAACGAATCGTATCACATCATGAACATGAATAAATTGTTGTTCCGTTTGTACCATCGAAATTCGTTGACTTCTCATCCGATTTAAACAATCCACAATATTCACTTCCGATGTATGATTCATTCTCGATAAATTATCATCAATTGCAATATATGTTCCCGTTCGACCCACACCCGCACTACAATGAATTACGATGGGAGGGAAATGTTGTTGTTGTTGTTGTTGTTGTTGTTGTTGTTGTGTTTTCTCATTTGCATCTTCCAAATTTGATTGTTCATTTGGAGATGATGCGGATGATGAGGCAGATGTTGGAGAGATTGCTGTGGATGTGGCGGATGTGAAAATGTGTTCATTAATATATTTATTTTCATTCATACTTGTCGTACTAGTAATGAATGAGAGTAATGGTGCCAACAAATATGGAACGCCACGATCTGGCCATTGAATATATTGGAAATGATGAACGACACGTTGTTGTGTTGGTGACGATTTGTGAGATAATAGAAATATACGTTCGATATAAAAAGCGAAATGTTGAATATCGACTAATGTGATTGTCAATTGATCGAATATCATCGGATCATTCAATGAGACGGGCCAATAATTGTCACATTTGACACGTCCCTTCTCTACCAGATTCGTTACCATGACAATCACTCGACAATTCTTCAACCAAACCATTAGCCAGAAATCTTTCGCCGTATGCATCATCGGACCTTGAGCGGCGATATAACCGTTCAATTTCCCGTAACTATCGATAAAATTGGCGTTGATATAACCGTGTGGATTATGTTCACTACTCGGTAATTGTACTCGACTGTGATCATAAGTGGGAATGTTACAATATCGATTACGTCCCTTATTTATCATATCAGATGATATAACAGTTGTATATCTAACAAGATTCGATTGAAGTTCAACATCATCGAATTGTTTCTGAAATTGGAAACCGTTTCCTTCGTGCAATCGTGAACAATAAACGTCAAAATCATAAATGGGAACATTAGGAATCTGTTCCACATTCTCCAATTTGAACGACGGAATTTTCGTTTCTTTCTGTTGAGTAGACGCGCACAATTCGTTCGATTTCTCTTTTCCACACTTTTCACCTTTCCGATTAATGAGCGAAGTGATTTGTTGAATTGTCGATGAGTTGTTTGTAGAAAGGAAATGGAGATCATTCGTCGACAATATCATTTTACGATTTCCATTATTGTTCGAATTGATCACACTGGAATTCATTCGATTCATCGAATTCATATCTAATATCAAATCTGTCGGTATCGTCTTAGCGAGTGATGGTGATGTACTCGAATGCATTTTACTATTACTACTAGTTAAATTAGTTTTTGAGAGAATTTTTGGAAGTGTAACAATTGTCATCGGATTCGTTAAATGGATGGATTTGGATGAGATGGTATTATTGGAAATGATCCCTGAACCAGATCCAATCATCTCTTCATTTTGTGGTACTGATTTTATGTTGACGAGTTTGTTCTGTTGTCCATTCTCAAATTTGGTAATGAAATCGCCAAATTCGTTCGTAACCAATTCGGCACAACAACTTTCCTCATCGTCACATGAGACGTTGAAAGAAGTCGATCCGCCAGAACTCAACGAAGTTCGATTTGTAAAATTGAAAGGTAAACGAAATCGTTTATTGGAAGAGATTGTCATCTCTGACATTTTATTCATTAATTGTTTCGCTTTTCCACGTAATGTCACTTCGTTTTCTGGATGAATAATTGAGACTAATTCATTATCATTATCATCATCAGTCAATTTGATTGGTGAAATTGATACAACATCGAATTTATTCGTGATGGACATTGAACTCAATGAATTGACGTCATTACCAGACTGATGATGAGATTGATTTGTCTGATGATTCGAACGATTACTATGGTGATGATGAACGTTCTCTTGTAAAATGTCAGGCGACTTACACTTATTGTAATGAGTAGAAATGTAATTGAGATTTTGATGTTTCACTTGCCCATTGATGGGTTTCGTCTCGTCATGTCGATGATTGGTGATCGATTTGATGAAATTATTGTTATTTTCCACATTTATTCTTGATGCGTCATTCCTTTCCTCGTTTGACGAACGAAAAAGATTATTTCGTTTCCCTAACAGGTCACTTCCTTGTTTCCACAATTTCGTCGACGACGGAGTCTTCGTTGATTGACGATTGAGAATATGAAATTTATTTTGTTTCTTTTTCGTTGATAACGAACAAGTTGAATTCATTCGACGAAAAATATGATTATTGTTGTTATTGTTATCATCATCATTATTATCGTCATTATTATTATTATTATTATTATCCTCATTAAGAATTGATCCTTCATCATTCTTTTCCATTTCTGATTTGTTAATAATTATGTTTGTGTTGTTGTTGTTGGAATGTGGAATGAGAGAATCGTTTCGTTTAATAATTATTGGAGAATTATGAAGGAATTCTGATTTTATTTTATCAGATTGTGATGATTTAAGAAATGAATCAACATCTCGATTTTTTATTAGCTCCATCTCTCCATCGACTGGATGAGAAAGACCATTAACCTCATTTGTCATTTGTTGATTATGATGATGATGATGACGACGAAGAGAAGAATCCAGATATTTCATTTTTCCATCATCATTCAACAAACTACTTTTTTTCATTTGGACTCCAATCGACTTCTTGGTTTTATTCGATTGAAAATGATTCAAAGTGACATTTCGATTGAAATCCATTTCCATATTTTTCATTTGACTCGACGATTTCCTCTTGACGTAATGAGAGAGATGCGTGCTCTCATTCATTCTCATCAAACGATCCATTAAATGGTTATACTTCTTCAATGCTATTGACGTTGTTCGATTAATATGATTCTTCTCTCCTCTCATCAACAACATTTTGGGGGATGTGGACGGAACTGTAGTGATTGTCGTCGCTGTTTCCATTAACGACTGAATGGAAAGTGGAAGTGTCGAATTAATATTTCCCATTTCTCCTTCCTCCACTTCACCTTTCTCTCTCAATCGTCCATGACATTTACCATTCATTGTCTTTTGTATCGATCCCAAAGAAATGACCTCACGATCATCAAAATCTTCTTTATATGATTCTCCATCATTACCATCTTCAACTCCACTCAGAATGTTGTCGATTGAATAACTGATGTGATGGTTAAGATGGACGGGATGAATTTCGTTTGGTGAATATTTCGTCTCATTCATCGATCTATCATCGTCATGATTCTTCTTCTTTTTCTCATCATCTCGTTGAAATGGAGGTGTTAATAAACTCTCGTCGAATTTACGATGATTCATAAGAAATTGATTTCGAATAGAAGATGAGAAAAAGGAACGATGACGAGGTAGAAATTGTTTGGCAGTTGAAGAATTGGATGAGAGAATTCGTTGTTTAGTCGTGGTATAACGTTGTTCGAAGGAGAAACGACCTCTCCTCCTACTTAACGACATTCTTCTATTTTCACTGACTTTTGAAGGAAGATCGCCAATCTTACGGACAATCGTCCAATTGACACATCGTCGTTTAATGGAGGACATTCCATTCTTTGTCATACGGAAATATGACGATTTCTCATCACCAATATTCATATCATCCACCAACAAATTCTCATTATCGAATGAATTATCATTGTCATCTTCTCTCTTATTATCTAATGTCATTTCTGTCAATCGCTCATTTCTCATTTGACGAGCATCAGATGTGAAAGGAACAGTATTTGGAAGACATTGTCGTAGTGTTTGAGTGGAAGTCAAAAGGAAATTTTCCTTACCATTATCTGATGTGACGATGTGAGGTGATGTAGAAGTTAAATTTTCAAAGTCATCAAAAACTTTCTTTCTTCCTCGTGAGAGATGACGAACGAATGACATCCGATTATTCGATAGTCTCATATTTCCTTTCTGCTGCTTGAATGCAAACAATCGATTCATATTATGACTATAACGACGACTCATTTTCAAGAGATTCCTTCTCTTACTTCTCAACATTTCATTTGACTTCTTCTCATTATTCTCTTTCTCCTCCAAATGATTATCTAAATCATTTCTCTTATCAGGAATCGTCATATTCGAATCGAGTGTTGAATCGATTGAATTATTTTCATTTCTATTCAATAATATCATTCCATCCATTAACATTTCATTCTTATCCGATCGACTCCCATTACAATTACTCCCACATGAATTAACAGTGGTAGTGGTAGTGGTAGTGGTGGTAGTGTTAACATATAAGTTCGTGGCAGAAAGATGATGAAGTTTGCGAGAGAAGTTCGACGTGATTTCTTTACATCGACTCATTGAAGATTGATCATTGAATGCTTCCTTCATTTTCCTTCGAATATAATTGGAACTTTTCGTTCGTTTATTTCGTAACATATTTCCATTCGATTCACCGTTCCTCTTATACAATTGTTTAATCGTATTAAACGTTTCTTTTGTTCGCGATTTCCTCACACAATCCTCTTTCTTCGCCACTCTACCTTTCTCATCATCATCATCATTGCCATTCATCGATAAAGGTGATGATGTGACAGTTGTGCTATTATCAGTAATTGAGGAGCGATCGTTGTGCATCGAATGATTCGATCGTAACATCTCTCCACATTTCTCATCGCTGTTCATATATTTGGAATGATTTGGAGATGGATGTTGATCATATATCATCATCATTATCATTCCTTCGATTCCTTTAAACAATTTTCTTTCCAATTATTTCACAATTCTTAGATTTCCTTTCGTTGACGATCGAGGTCACATGAAATCATCTTGAAAAAAATTTTGATCGAAAAGAAGTATTCCGATTAACTTCTGTCAAATCGCTGTCATTTCTTCAATTCAGTTGACGTTTATATTTACAAACGATCACTACTGTCCATTTGAGACTGTGAGACTGTGAGACTGACTCTCTCTCTCTCTCTCTCTCTCACACACACACTCTAATCCGAACGAGAATATTTAATGGAATTCCACTAATTAATTAGAAATCTCTCCATCAATCTCAACGGTACAATAACCAGAACTTCCAATTAATGATTTTCAACTCTTATATGGTTTCGAATGAGAAGAACGTCATCGACGAGATGATTTTAAGTCGATTAGATGATGGAGCAGACGGAAATCGAAGGAAGAATGCAAAGAAGATGATCTGTTCGATAATCACATTTCATCAGTACAAATAAATGTAGATCGACCTCCTGATACATGTTTCTTATCTCTCTTTCTCTGTCTCTCTCCCTTTCCCTCTTCCTCATCAATTATCTCTTTGTCATATTCTCCGATTTGGCCTCTCTCCTCTCTGGTGCGAATGAGAAAGCGGAAGACGACTTAGAATTAAATTAAACAACAATTATTTTCCATCCATCCTTTCCACTTTGATAGAATATATCGATAGAATACAGCCCTCCATCTCTCCGCACATTAGCATGTGCATTATTTGTTTTTGGTGCACATCTGCCCCCTCACTATCGTCGTCGTCGAATGATATTTAATCGAATTGAATAGAACTTATTGTTCTTCCATCCAAATGAATCAAAGAAGAAAAAGAAGAAAAATAAGATGACGATTATTATTATTATTCCTCTTTTTCTTCTCCTTCCATAATAATACATCTGATACTTATGTCATCTGTATGTGTAGTGAACGAGCTCTCAGCCGCCATCAATTTAACATTCTCCTCATAAAATTGATTTGTATGTACTCGACTCATATGTCCAGACAAAGAAGACAGAGTAATTCAATAGACATTTACTATTATTGCGAATCATCAGATACCATCATTACTACGACACACACACACACACACACACATTTTACCACTTACAATAAGTAACTTTCATTTACATATGAACATGATAGAAGGGAAACAAACTAAAATCTAATGGGAATTGTATATGTGGGAAGAATAAACTAAACATACACACACACACCTACACATATATACACAAAACAACGCACATGGGCACATTGGTGTACGAACATAAGCATATCCCACAATCTGTTCCCTTATTATTTTTCGTTTTCTCTGTTTTTTTTCATTCATCAATTTTCTACTCCATTAGGATGGGTAGACATATAATAAATGAGTTGGGGATCAATCTCTTCCAACTATCGATCTCTTCCAAGAAGGAAGATCGATCGATCGATCGTTCGGTTATTTATCACTTTCGTTCCTCCGAATTCTCTATACAAATCACAATTTTGTTTGACGATAATAAGTATACTATCTCTCGCCGAATAGAGACGATGGATGAAGACATACAACTAAAATCATTTCAGTTTAACTAATGTTTTATTTCCAGTCAGTTTAATTTTTAGTTCGTGTTTATAATGTATGGTTTTTTGGGGGAATTTCCCCATTTTAAAATTACAAACGGTCTATTTTCCCTGAAGTAGTACTTACACATAAAACTACAACTACATGGATATGCATGTCTCCGACATAAACGCCAATTCTTGCAAGAAAACTCCATATGTCCCGTTAACGACGCATAATTGACAACCTGTAAATTAAATAGGAGTAAGAGAGTAAGTTTGCACTAGTTTTCAACTGAAAACTGTATGTAGGTCAATTTAATTGAAGTAAGAGATTAAAATTAAAATTTGAAAAACTTGCACAAAAACTGAAAATTCTTTAAATTCCTTCTAGAATTCTACAAACTTTTCTTTTCTCTACATTCAGGAGAGAGAAATGGGAGATATTAGAATTTGAATTTCAAGCTTATGGCACAAATTTGAATTCATGTGCTTAAAAATCTGACCGAGTTTTAGCTTAGCCTTACTGAAAATTGCATGTTCCGTTTATAAGATTGTGTGTCGTTTGTATGTACGTCCATTTAAGTTTAAAAGAATTTTAATTGTGTCTCACAAATCATAAATCATTTTAAAAAATTTTATTCTTTTCTTCTTGCACTTGTTCCTTCCTCTTTACTACTCTCTCTCATTCGAGAACGTGACTAATTCGATCAGAAGTTATTTTTGCTATCCATGCACTTATCACGCCCTTATCAGTAGAATATCCACTCGTTGATGATAATGAATACTAAGAAAGAACAAGATGACTGTTCTATGACGATAGATGAAATGACGGAAGATCTACCGATTGTTAGAGAACCAATCAATCAATTTTTTTCACAATAAATTAATTTTGACTTTTCTTCTCAGATCGATTCGGATATTCCTATAAATGAGACTCAATCCGAAACTATCGAAAATAATAGCGGTGAACATATAGACATTAACGTGCCGGATATGGTAGAGCCGAGTCGTGAAATGGAGAATGGTAACGAAGTCGGAATAGAAAATGTTAATCGTTCGACCAATCGGAATGAGCGAGAAATTTGTGATCAGCTGTTAAGTGAGGAATCGAAATGTAAACCAATGGATTGTGAGGAGAATGTCATCCTGTCCCAATCAGAAGATACTTCTATGGATAATGGCTGCACCTCCACAAGTGGATGTGATGATTCCGTCTCCGTTCTCAAAGTGGATTCGGGAAAAAATAAAAAACAATTTTTGTCTCCTAATCAACCAGAAATGGCTCCAAAAGCGAAGAGGATGAGAATAATAGAAACATCGGATTCTGGATTAATGTCATCATCAACACCGACAGAGGACGATGACGATACGGAGGATGAAGCAAGAGAACGACCGGAGCAAAGTGGTACACCGTTTTCTTGGTCGAACGATATTTTCCATCCGAAAACATTTGAAATTGTTAAGGGAATTTTATCCAATTATGGAGTCATTCCCGCCAATTGTTGTTTCAGTTCGTCGATGGAAAACGTTTCGAATTTAATCAATGAGATTAATCGAGATAATGCCTCCACCAGTAATGGACGTGGTTATGGAGCTGGTAATGGTAATACGAGACGTACACCTCTTTATCAACTAAATGGCACTTTAGCTGAACGAACAGCTAGTCGTTATATTCGAGGCCTCCGAGGTTACTTTAGTAATCCGCCAGTACATCGGAATATCAGACGAATTGGTGAAAATGGACATGCGACCAATCGTGTCAATGAGAGAGATGGAAATTCTGTTAACCGACCTATTCGTCCACATACGACCGATGAGGAATTAGTGAGAAATATTGTAAGTAACCAGAATGAGATTAGTAATATGTTGAGAACAGAACGAAATACTAGAGGTGAAGAATCGATTTATGCTCGAGTTCGAAGAGTGGAACGGCCATATCCTTTCTCTTTCTTCTTTCCATCTCAAAATCGACGTCCTGTTGTTGGACAAAGACCAACTGGTCTCATCCCAACAAACTCTGCAGCTTTATTCAGAGAAATTCGGAATGAAAGTCTTTCACAAACTATGAGAAATAATGAACCAGAACGATCGAATAGTAGTATACGGAGTCAATTAGAAACGGAATATGACACATCGGAACGTTTAAGAAATCGACTTGCAAATGTTCTTGAGGCTAATCGACAGCGCAACGTTAATCAACAACAAAATACGAATCAAACAAGACCGATTATTGATCGAAGTCGATCCACTCCAAATAGTCGATATTATCGTTCCATTTATGGTTTGGATGCGAATGGAAGACGTCATCTTTTCAGTTGTGCCCTTAATCGACCATCTTCAGATGATATTCGAGATAATATTATCAATTCCATTAATTTCTCGTCACGACCACAAAATATTCCTAATTACGAGACTCATACCACTTCCTCATCATCCATATTATCATCATCATCAACCACATCATCATCATCATCATCACGCAATACTAATCGTTATGTTAGCTTGGCAACATCCGGTGGACCAACAGATACCTTCAACGATTTTTATTGTAATAATAATCCACGGCTAGAAGGGCCGTGGTTTGACTTAAATAACTTTTCATCATCTGATGACACGGATGATGAGTCGTCTGATTCCAGTGACGATAATTCCATATAAACTTATTAATATAATTATTTCTTTTAAGAGACTGTTTTATTTCTTGAGATTTTTATAAATTATTTTCTTTAGAAACCAGAAAACAAAAACAGTTAGTTTTTCTTAAAATTCTTCTTATTATAACACTTATTATATTTACAGTCATTATAAGCAATTAGATGTATGAAAATGATCGATATTTTTTTTATTTCTCTCAAATGGCTAATTCTTATCTACTTCCCCCATTAGAAGACAATTGACAATTAGAATAAGAATAATGAAATTATTTATTGATCTCAAACTTTCTAACAATTTTCAATATTATAATTCAAATGAATAATATAAAAAAAATAAACAATTGAACGAACATAATTTCACATATAATAATTTGTGCTCATAATTTTTTTTTTAAATTTAATTTTACTTCGGAAGGAAAAAAATTATTTCATTCAACTTTTTCAATTGATTTTCTTGGATTCTTTCTCTTCTCATATCAGTTTCTAAATTATTTCCACTTATCCTCACACATTCAATTACAGCTCTCCTTTTCCCAATAATCTTACATTGTTTTCCTCTCTCACATTATAATACGTTTTCCTTCAACCAATTCTTTCAATATTGGAAAATGGGAAAATTCATTTGTAAAACATATTCAAATGTTATTCCATTTTTTCTTCTATTATACACATTTGTGTGATTGTTCTTAATTTTAAATTTTCTTTAATTTTTTTTCAATAGATTCAAATATTCTTCTTTCGTTGTATAGATTCGTTGGAATTTTTCGATTTAGTGAATGGAAAATTGAATCAATTTATCATCTGAATGGTTTTATTGGACGAATTAATTCGAATGACTAATGAATTCAACAATTATGACATCTGCATTCTCTTCTCAAATGACAACCACGTCAAAAACGAAAGATGGGGGAAAATTGATGTGGTCAGATAAGAATAATTCTCAAGAAAAGAATCGATATCGATCTTTTACTGTTCATGAACTTCGAATAATCAAATGTTATTATATGTCGGTGAGTCTTCGTCTTCCTCTTACGCGTCAGGTGGATTCGTTACATTTCATTGTATTCACATCTGTTTATTCGAATCAGTCCATCCTTCCAGGGATGATGGTTTCGAAGATGTTGATTCGAACAAGTTCTCGACATTTATTGGAATTTAAACAGAAATTGTTGGATGTGAATGTATGTTTGAATGACGTTTGTGTAATCTCTCCTCCATGTCTCGATTATTCGACAAATATCAAATGTAACTTTCAACTTCTATTAATTCTCAATACGAATTATTCGTTGGGAGAGATTGAGGAAGTGCAATTAATTAGTGATCCCATTATATATAATGGTGATGAACGAAGATATTCTCGAGTACTTCATTATTTTGAAAATCCGGATGATGTGAAAGGACCTCTCCCACATACCAATAATCAAACAATTTTCAATAATTTTCGATGTTATATGAATTATATGGCCAATTTGTACGCAGATAGTCAATTAACAAATATTCATAAATATCTCTTCCAGATGATGGATAATACACGATTATTACATATAATCATGGTACTTCGCCGAATTTTCTTTTATTTAGAACGACGTCAATTGCAGAACATCCATTACATTTCCAGTCATATTTCCATGAATTTAATGGAGGAGTTAAGTGATCTCATACCAAATCACAGCGATCTCATAATCGATCAACCTGTTTTCTGCGTCACTGATTTCCAACAGTTCTTTCAAATGCATCAATGGATGAAACTGATGGATTTTGAACATTTCATTCCCGTTCATCTCATCGACTCAACTAAATCGAGTAACAGGAAAAATTTCATGGAAATTGAAACGAAATCATCAGAGAAAAAATCGTCAGAGAAGAAATCGTTCGAGAAAAAATCGTCAGAGAAGAAATTGTTGTTGAATAATTTGCCAGAGAAGACTCCTCCACAAGACCCTCCGGTTGTTGTCGAAGATCATAAAATAATTCCAACTAATCCGAATCGAAGAGAAGGATGTGGTGTTGTAACGAGATCGCAAGCCATATTGAGCAGAGCGTCGGGGAAAGGTCCAAAACAGAAAAAAAAGAAAAAAGTAAAGAAAACGAAAAAGAATGAAAATCGAAGGAAACCGAGGAAGAATGTTGAAAGTGAATCGAATATTGAAAAAGAGGAAAAAAAGACAGAAGATGACAAGGAGAAATTGGATGGTGTTGGAGACGGTTTAGAGATAGTAGAAGTGACACAACCAACGAATAATGAAGAAGAGAAAATTACCGAAGATAAAGATGATGTGGATTTAATATTACCTTCTCTTCCAGAAAATATGACGGATTTGAAGGTACCATTAGATTTCTTATCTCATTATGACAGATACGATGAATTTTTCATTTATTTTCTCATCACAATCGAATTGAACGAGAGGCGTGATCATTATTGGCTTCGTGGCAAATGGCGACCATATACTACATTCTCCGATTTACCATTTATTCAATTATTGAATTTCGAAGATGATTTCCAAATTACTAGAGAAGCTAATCAAACAATTTATCATCTTCTCAGAGATATCGAATTAACTAAATTGAACGATATCGATATGTCACATGATCTAATTGATCGATTTATGAATTTACATTACAAAAGTTTTATGAAGATGTTCGATATTTATCACGAAATTATCGAACAACTTGATGAGAGTGTCGTTTTTTCACGTGCCGCTCTCACTCGAACAACCAATTCCATTATCGATACAACTTCAAGTGTGTCCGAACGGACGTTAATAAGAATTGCAAATGAACAAATGTGCGCGGAAGCGAGTCGAATGAGAGAGTGCACTCATGTCCAAGAAGAAGACTATTTATCAACGACAAATGGAAACGGTGGAAATTCGGGCGCTAATTGAATATTCTCCATTTTCCTGTCTCTTCTCACATCTCATCAATGAATAATTATGATAAAAATTTATTTTACTTATTTATATCAAAAGTTTTGTTACCATTCTCTTCTGAAAAGATAGATTAATTATTATGCCTTCATCTCACATCGTTATTTGATATGATTATCTCATCCTATCGTTAATTCTCATAATATTATCATTCACATCTTATTGTTATTTTTCGTTATCTCTTCACATGTTATTCTTGTTAAATTTCAGAGGATCAATTCCAAATGAAATATTTTATTCGGATTTTAATTAATTTATATAAATTCTCAAAAAAAATAATATGCATTATTCATTTTCATATCAATATGCAAGTAATTCTTTTTAATGCTTCTCTTACGGTTATGAACACTACTCTCTCCCCTACTGAGCAGTTACTCTTTATTGCCCAATGTTCATCTACCACTTTTTCCTATCGTCAACAATTTTTTCGTCCTCCTATTTCCAATTATTCTTCTATTTCCCATCTTAAGCGTCGAGCTTCCGGTTGCTGGAGAACCTTCCGCGAAAATCCTTCTTCTCTCAACCGCGAATATCATCTAAAATCTCGGGAGTTGTTTCGCAGAGCCGCGAGAAAGTGTGTCAGGGATCATTTTCACGGCAGGCTCCGTAACGCTTGTCTTTCTTCACATCCTTCGAACATTTGGAAATTAATAACTAATCGCTACTCCAACTCATCGACATCTTCTATTTCTGCCAACTCTTTCGCGGAATACTTCGGCTCCTATGTGTACCGCACCCTACGTCGGCCCTATCGTCAATGTCCATTTCGATTTTTTCACTCCTTAAGAAATTTTCGAATCTATCCAGGCTCTAAAAGGTACTAAGGTTCACGGTTTCGATAACGTTTGCAATAAATTGGTGCAACACGCCCTTCCATCTCTCGTAACCGGCCTTACTGATTCCGTAAATCTAATTCTTTCTCGTCATCAGTTCTCCTCCATCTCGCTCCTCTTTAAAATTATTCCAATTCTGAAGAAACCGAATATCGATCAAACCTCGTTAAATTCATACAGACCGATCTGCATTTCTTCGTTCCTACTGAAAGTATTGGAGAACCTCATTTTGATCCGATATCGGAACGTACTCTTTTCGTCATCCTACCAATTTGCTTATCGATCGTCTTGTCGTGACATCTATCCTTCATTCTCCGTTCGGCTATAAGTATCGCCAAGGAAATGAAACTATCCTTACATATTCTCTTCCTTGATGCTACAAAGGCATTCGATTCCGTTAACGTTTCTTTTGCTTTTGATTACCTTGTGCGTCAACTCGTCCCTTATCCCATCCTCAGATTTCTCGCTCATCTCTCCTGTAATTCCACTGGGTGTGTTGTTCACGGTGACTGCTCCAGTACCCATTTCCAGATTAATTCACGTTGGTCCCTGGTTATTTCGTTTGGCTATCGACGGCGTCCTCCGCGAACTCAACGAAAGTAATATAATCACCATTGGTGATTTCTTTTTCCGCATGTTATGGCATACGCTGACGATTTCGTGAGCATACATCGTTCCCTTCATGATTTGAAGAAATCCTATCTACGTACATCTTGTCTTCTTGCTGAAAGAGGGATTGCTATAAACGAATCGAAATGCTGGTTACTCTCAACCAGTAATCGTTCGTTCTCTAACATTCCTCTCGCTTCTTCTACCATCTTCCTTGGTTCGCTGATCGACATGCGGTCCTTTTCCTCATCCGCTCTCGATCTTACCCGAAACAAATTCTGTAGGGCTTTTTTCTCCTTCTCTCCTAAATCCAAATTCGTCCCGTTAAAGATCCGTCTTTCACTTTTCAGGAGCCTAGTGCTACCATTGTATTCTTTGGAGACCATCTTTCTATGCTCTCATCGGTCTTTTCTGTTCTTGGACCGAGCTTATAATCGGCTCATTAGGAGAATTATCGTCTGCTTTCATAGATGTAACCGCTCACTTCTTTTCGCTACTGTGAATATCCTACCACTTCCAATTCTTCTATGTCGTCGTATTTTTTAATTCCGTGATAAATGTAACAATTCCGACTCACTCTCTAGTCATCCTTCCGACATCCATCCTTTCCACACCCATTCCGTCTTCACATACACTGTCAGATACTACGGGTTATCTCCAAACATTTCTTTAACCGATTTTAAAAATTTCATCTCAACATACGATTGAAATATATAATATGATATATAATATTGGATATGAAATATTTTGTAATTCATATAGTGTATAAAACCCAAATAATTCATTAAACATAATTCAAATTTAGAACTATAAATATGTGTTTAACGTTCATAGAAATCTTTAGGAAAAGTGTGGTCAATTGTGAGATCCCATTGGAGACCACCCGA
>JALJEE010000206.1:0-86809 GCA_023231475.1 Seison nebaliae | reverse complement strand
AAAAAAAGCTTGAGAAGTTTTTTTCTTTTAGCGTAGAAGTTTTGGGTAAGATCAAAAATATTCTTGAACGATACACTGAATAATAGTGACAATTTTTCCTTTGAGAATATATCTGAAATACCATTAGAATTTCTACCTCCGGTAACATTTCCGGAAATCCCATCTTCATCGGAATCGGTTGATAATGTAAATTTAATTGTAACTCGAAGAGGAAATCTACACTGTCTACAGAATCTATGATATAAATATATCCATAAATGTTCTGGGTTTAAAATTACCCTTTCCTATTATAGCTGTATACAGAATTTTTATTATATATTCTAAAATTAAATATGTCCATCAAAATATTTGATAAATTATTTTATATTATTAGTATATTAATTATTAATAACGGTAAAACCGCAGTTTATCTAATTTTTACTAGAAGTTTACAAATTATATATTATCATTTATCTTTAGTTTACAACAGTACAAATTTAACAGGGATGAAATTAGATGTTCTCGAAATATCCCAAATTTGTGATGTCATATTCCAATAGGTCTGCCTGTAAAGGGGCTGCAGGAATTATTATTAATAAAGACAACGTTTTTGTCATCTGGTTTACCTGGACTAGATGTGCCCTTGTCATTGCATAGAAGGTTGCTACGTCCTTGCATGGCAGCGTTTTTTGTATATTCCATAATGTTCAATCGGGCCATTAATCATTGTAAGTTACATCTTAGATGTTCCAACTTCCTCAGTTTGCATGAGTTCCCGATATAGGGTCGTTAACCGACTGGCATTCGATCGATGATTGATAGGTTTCATTATGCATCGTGTAAGTTACATCCTGTAACTTAACTAGAACTTTGCATATCATTGAGAGTTTGTAGGATCGTTACATATAAATTGAGTTCGCGATAGGATCGTTGCATATATCATTAACTTCCCATCAGTCATTTGTGGCGTTATCTGTACGTTCGTTTATATTAAATCTGAAAAGTAGCATACCGTTAGATATCCCTATTGAAACTCTAACAGTTAATACTTCCAAAAAAGGAAATTTAAAATTTGTCCTCAAACAATCGGTTAATAAAGAAACTCAATTTCTCTCTATTTTTGAGTTATTACTATGAGTTATTAAATTAAAAAATAACTAAATTTTAGGAAAATATTGTCTGTTTTAGCATGAAAAATCGATGCTAAATAGTATATGATAAGTACAAAAAATTCTTTCGACAAGTGCATATCAAATCAAGTTCCAATAAGGATCCAATTGAAGAAATACCATCACGGGTGAAATGTCTAATTATGGTACCGGCGGTACGAAATGATTAGAAGATTGGCTCATGACGATGTTATTTCACGAGATCATGCAGGTGTACTTGATAACGCCATTAAACAGAGTCATGAGCGTTGTCCAAATAAGTGTAACGAGACCAAAGTACGAGATAATGAAAGTAAGAACGTTCCCGTAACGATACAGCATGATAAAAGTGCAATATCATTACAGGGAAGCAATGCGTAGCTGGCAATGTTCCCGTAATGATACAAATTGTTAAATCATCACAGGGAAGCAAGGCGTAACCGGCAAATAAAGATTATACTCAGCACAACCACTTCATAAGTAAATGTTAAGAGAACGGAATCGTCCAATTCTAGTGAAGGGCGCATGTGTTTTTCGTCCATTTGGCATCTTCGAAACCATTTGGATCTTAACTATAAACTGACACGAAAAGCATGAATTGCGAATTCCATTTCACTATTGGTATATTCAAATAAATTTTATATTATAATATTTTATTACGAAATTTTTTCTAATGTAAATAAAATTTAATGTTAATTTTTTCGAATAAATAAAAAGTCTTTGCTATACCATCGAATCGTTAAACTTATCATACTTTTTTGTTTTTGTCTGAATTGATGTCGACTTCTGGTTGTAACGTTTCGTCGTTTTCACAACGGTATCACTAATATGTGGGGTTTTGCTATTGATTTTCGTGCGATTTGATGCGATAGAAAATTGGTTAATTTCCCTTTGGAAATTCTCTAAATGTTTCATGTTCTCCTCGTAAATCGTATTTTTTGTGGGAGTTCTCGGTTTCTGCTGAGTGGCGGATGAATCGTTAGTGGGAGGTGGTGGATGTCCAACATCCGTATCATACAATTCATCACTCTTCAGAACTTGCACGTTCATTTTTGCTTTGCTCCTTCTCGAGTGCACCAAAACTGGAGTCTTTGCCGGAGAACTGATAACGATACATGGCATCTGTAACATTTGTGTGTTGGCCGATGATTCCATAATTGATTGAGTGTCGTCCGTCATTTGTTGTTCAGATTCCAACTGTCGTTCACGTCGTTTTCTTTCAATTAAATGTTTCTGTCTTTTAATTGATTTAATTTCATGTTGTTTCAACTTCTTTGGTGTTATCATCAATTGATTCATGATATCAGTATCGGATAAGGATTCGATACTATCGTGCACTAATTTTTTCTCTTTATCCTTGGCGATTGTTACAGGAATTGTTGGAAATTCATCTTCATCATTTTGTGCTGATGACAATTGTAACGAATCGTCAAATGATGAAATATTTGCTTTTGGTGGCATGATTTTCAATTCATTATTTTTGTTTCCGTCTTTCAACAATGTCGTCATTTTCTTAATGTATGGTCTCTTGGTAATGGATCGGTCATTCTTATCCGATAATTCTGATTTCATTTCTTCGTCTTTCTTCTTTTGTTGTTTCATTACGTCAGTGTCACTTCCCACCATTTCGATTAACGGTAATTTTTGAAGTTTTGATTTAGTCGATAAAAACGAATGAGATGTCGTCAATGATGAAATAAATTTGGGTTTTAACGTTTTGCGTCTGGTTAGACGATTCAAGAAACCGGTCGGTTTGTGATGGAAAGAAGTTGAAATAGACAAATTTTTCTCGGGACTTTCAATTTTTCTTTTTGTTTCAGATATCTGTTTCGGTGGAATTAGAGACTGTTTTCTTACCTCATTCTTCGTTTCAGTCAATTCTTCTTCTACCGTCGTAGATGATTGACGAATGGCGACAACTTTCTCAGTGGAATCGGATATGTTTGAGGAACGGAAATAAGTTTGTAATTTATTGGTCAATTGTCTCAATCCATCTTCATTAAATTGAGCGTCCGCCTCCTCTTTCACTATGTATAATTGAGAGGAACAATTCAATTTTTCTAAATGAAACTGACCGAATGTTTCTTGGGAAAGTCCGTTGAGTCGAAGTAATCGTTTCCGATGATCTTGATACAATTGTGACAATTGGGAAGTATTTGAAAATTTTGGTAATGAAACTCTTCCTCGCTCGTTCAACATCCATAAACATTTTTTTTGAATTTCTGAAATGATTATTCGATTCTCTTCGTCGTCGATTTGTTGCATATGTCGCTGATTGATTAGAGGAATGGTGAGAAGATAAAGTGGAAATCGATGATGAATAATAAATTCGATAAAACTCCATAATTCGACGATGGATTGTTGTTTCAATAACAACGTTCGAATGAAAGAGGCGATCGGTGATAATAAACCGTCGAGCTGTTTCGTCGTACAAATCATCAACATTTTGAGAAGCATAAAAGCTGATTGACTGATATGACTCTTTGTATTTTTTGCAATTAATCTCGCTTTCTGTTGAGTCATTCTTGGCGGTTTCTTTTTACCAAAACCGCCTGATATTCCAATTCCACCACCACTACCACTACCGCTCATACCACCAGTCACACCACTCACACCTCCACCAACATTCGATGAAGTTTGAAGACCTGACGTGTTGGAAGGTGAAGTGAAGAGAGAATCATTAGTATTATCTGCATTCCCAAAATTCCCGATATATGCACCACATTGTCCATTACTCAATTTTTTAGCGATACAAAATATTTTCTCAATAAAATATGGTAATTGAATGAGAGAGGCTTGATGTCTGAGATGATTAAGATGTTTCTCATCTTGACAATTCTCAGCTTCCTTCTGATAAAAAGATTGATAATTTGGTGAGGATGATGAAATGGTATTGGGCGTATTTAATGCGATTCGACCTTCTTGATTACTTAGAATCGAATACAATTGAATGATGTTACTGAATCCCAAATATTTCGAATAAATTCCATTTGGAACCGTATCGTTATCACTATCAGCATTATTCGATTTATCACCTTTCCTTCCTAAACCGCACAATAATGATTTCCTTTCAGTTGATTCATCTTGAGTAGATATGTCAATTCTCGGTCTGGATTGTTCGTTGATGTTGGAATATAACGAATCGATCATGAGTGAATATAACAACGACGAATGTTGATTGACTGGTGAGAATTTAGAGTTGAACTGAAAGAATTGAAGGAATATGACATCTTTAAACGATTGTCTTTTATCGACTTTAGATTGTGTTGGTGGAATGACATTTGTCATTTTCAAATTATTTGTTACGTCATTAGCCAATGGTAATTGATTAGAATAAGACCAGGAAGATCTGGCATTCATCGACGGTAATAAAAGTGATGTCAATTGAATGACATAATTATCGTTCAAATTCTGTTTAACTTGTGGTCGTACTACATAGAAGATGAGAGATAAAATGTATTGGATATCTGGTAATGGCAAATGGAGACGATGAGAATGAATATGTAGAATTAGTGGAATTAAAATATAATCAATGAGTGATATCAAATATTCTTGTTTATACGAAGTGAAACATCCCAATAAATGAACGATACCGAATGATGTACAACTTTCCACTACTGTCGATGACATGACATCATCACCAGCACTGCCACTTCCCCCACCACTATTTCCGTTGACGATTTTATTTGAAGAAGAGAGTCGGCGTGTCTCGTCGCGTTTTATATCATTTTTATTCTCCGGTCGATTAGTAAATCTATCGCCTAAATCATGACTGGTAATTAAACTCGATGCTAATAATCGGGAGAAGGATTCAGTGAAAACATTTGTAGGCGAATGAATGTTCATTAAAATTCGATTGGACCTCTCCGAAATATTCTGTGTCTTCTTTCCATCCGTTCCCAAATTATCCGGTTTTTGTAAATTGGTCGTCGATCCCGATGACAATTGAGGATTGATAAAAGAAGATTTCATCAAATTCAATTGTGTTTTCGATGCACTAGTATGGAGTGATGGCGGAGCTAAATGCATTATCGTCGTCCCAAATGTGGTCGTATTGGGCTGAATTAAAAATTTATTTGGTTCATCCAACAACGACATGAGATAACTGACCCAAATACCATTTTGAATGATGATGATATTAATGATTGATTGAATGAATAATTTCCATTGTGGTAAGAGGAGAATATGAAGTTGATCGTCTAGACAATCGGCAAGACAATTAATCCATTCGCTGGCGATGTTCCATTTGTTGGACGAAATGGAAGTTAATAAGAGGAGAATGTATGACAACATGTTAAATAAGAAACGATTGAGAATGTTGATCGTATCATCCGATCGCCAATCATTATTCAAAAGGAACGATCGAACAAAATTCAAAAGAATCGGATTAGGTCGATCTTCGCTCGATAATTTTGCTGATGGAATCGTATCAGTCAGTTCGAACGGAAGTGAAATGAATGACGAGTAATTTATCATAATATTCTTCTCATTCTCGTAAATGAGTGAAATGCAAACATAGTTCAATAATCGATCGATATCTTCAATAGAGAGAATGTGATGGATAATTCCACTGGACAATTGTAAAGCATCGAATCGTCGACGACTTAAATGAACAACTTTCATATTTGTCATTCCTTCTGGCGCTTGGAATGGACTCCCCATGAAATTTTGACGTTGATAATTCTTTGAAGAATTATTCGAACGAAATCGGAATGATGGAAATGATCGTCGAGTATCTGATAAGGAAGAGGATCGATTAGATTGACGATTCGATCCTCCGTTCGTCTGTTTCATTTGATTTCGATTAATCGAACTCTCACTCTTATCCGCTGTCATATTAGCCGTACCTTGTACATTGATTAGAGGTGTCTGTCTCGTTTCTAACAAATGGAATTTGAATGATAATTGAAGTATCTCTTCGATTATTTCTAATAGTAATTGGAAGTATTGACGTTTCTTGCCGAGAGGACTCTTGAACATTTCCAATTCATTCAATATCATTTTCGTGTCAAATTTAGATGTGACTGATGATGATAATTTACCATCCTCCATCTGATCGACATCATACGGTTGTTTTCGCCATTTCAATAATGACGAATAACATCGAAGGAAATTGAGACGATTAGAAGAGATGTTGTCATCATAACCGTCATTTGGTATACCGGTAGCTAATAATACAGATGATTTACTTCGTCGGATATGTGAAGGTGATAATGATTTCATCATAATTGATCGTCTCATGGAAGAGGAGGAAGTTTTGTTTGGTGGAAGATCGGGCGAATTGGAAGTATTCAATAAATTAGTGGGAATGAAAGATGATGGCATAAGTGATGATGATGTTAGAACGGTTGCGGTTGATGAAGGTGATGATGATGTTGATGGTGGAATTGATGTGAGAATTTGAGAGGAAATTAACGAGTCTAATAAAGTTCGGAAAATGTTGTTGAAATAACTGAGAATTTGAGGACGATGTGGTTTGGGAATAACTCCATTATTTCTCTTCACCATATTATTGAGATAGAGTGGAAGGAGATATTTCAATAATGTTAACATATCGAACGACCGTTCATTGTCAGAATCGAATACGATGATGGAAAGACAAAGTTCGATCGTTTCGGCTATCGACAAACATTGCACGTCCTCCGTATAACAGAAATCGATGATAGAGAAGGAGAAATGCGGAGGAATTAATGAGAGAACATTCAATAAATCGGATTGTTGACTAACACATGATTTCATCGTCATTGCATTAATAATGGAAATGAAAGTTTGATGAGAGAAAGTAGCGAGTGAACTCATTCGATATCGATTATCATTTCCATGTTTATTCTGATTATTCTCAGTAAGATTATTCTTTTCTATTTCACCATAAAAATCATCGACATTCTTTCGTAACAACTTCCCAAAACATCCGAGCAATTGTAAGAGGAATGGCATTCGATGGATATGGAAAAGTTGTTGGAAAATGAATTCGATGGAGGAGCAAATTAAACTGAAATCTTCTTCATTATTCTTCTCATCCAAATCATCATGAGATGAGAAATTCTTATTCAATAATTGTTGTTGATTCATTAAACAACTACTGTTGTTGTTGTTATTGTTGTTGATGATATTCGTATTGATATTATTATTGATGATATTTGTCGATGGATTATTCAAATTATTTCCCATATTTCCCATATTCATTTGAGTATTAACATTACTATTGTTGTTGTTGTTATTGTTATTGTTGATGATGATAGTATTGTTGTTGTTATTATTATTATTACTAATATTACTGTTATTATGAATGATATAAGCATTAGAATCTAATTGTTGATTTGTATTATCGAAATTATTCCAATGACAATTCATTAATTGATCATCATCTAAAATTGTTTCAGTATAATTCCAATATTCATCGTCCAAAATGGAACATCGAATCTTTTTCAAGAAATGGTAATGAGACGTTTTTCCATTCGTATTCAATTGAATCAAATAATTATTTTTCCGTCGATGTTCATCATACAATTGGAGTAAGGTCAATAACATGATGTCGAAAGCATTCGAATAAATCGGTTGAACATCCGTCGAACAAAGTGCACTGTTCGACGGTGATTCCATCCGTTTCTTCATTTCATTCGATGTTAAACTACTCGACGTATTCACCGACGTCTTAGCATTATATGGTTGTGCACCATTCGGTGCTTTCGATGAATGACGATGATTTTGTTGATGATGTTGATGTTCGTCGATGAGTTGGAGGATGTTTGTCGAGAAGAAACTATCGATTTCAACATTAGTCGTCAAATAACCAATTAACGACTGAATTTCTTTCCGACAATAATTCTCGTCTTCATTCTGACTATAATTCGTCGATTGATTCGAACAATTACCAACATTGAACGATGACGGTGACGATTTGCGACTAATGTCCATTATCAATTTGGGATGATTTCCTCGCGACTGATGACGATTTCCAAGAAGCACTAAATTCTGTTTTGTGTTCGATGTGAATAATGTAGAAAATTTGATGGATGTTAATAGAAAGATGGCGAGACATAATCTCAAAATGTTCCTTTCTTCTCCATATAAAGTGAGTATTCCTGAAACGGCCGTCAATAAAATGGTGATCTCATAAGCGTTGATCACCTCCCGATCAATATGAAGGAAGATGTCATACAATAATTTTAGCCATGAATATTTCGTTAAAATATCGATTGAATTAAATTGTAATTGCTTCTCGAACAATTCCGTTCGATTATCCATTTCCGTTTGATTTCTATTCAATAGGAACAACTCTCCAAGACACTCATTCTTCCACCGATAATTCATCAACGATTGTTCGATTTCATAGACGCGTAACGGAAAATTGGAAAGATGAATTAATTCACTCGCTAAGTCGCCCACACTTCGTTTTAATGTGGAAAGAGAAAGTGAATGAAGAATCGATCGGAGAAATGACAATTTGTTCAATTCGCACAATTTTACATTCCTTCCAACATCTAGTAATTCCGGAAAGTCTTTAATTCGTTTCAATGTCAATTGAGGACATTTATTTCGAGAGAAATCATAAAAATCTTTCACGTGATAATCAGCTAGTAATAATTGTCCCGTTTTATCATCACATAAAACGTAGTTGTGTGAGAGATTCTTGTCAACATTAAAGAATTCACTCGCTTCCGAAAGTAGATGAGAGAATCGAGTATCATCTTGTACATTTAATTGAGTGGGAATATCTGCCGCGTCCTCCCCATGAATTATCACTTTCTTTGTTGCCGTCACATTGGCAGTAAGTAGAAATGTTTGAGTCAATTGTTCATTCGTCAACGTTTGTTTAATATCTTTCAAAGATATTTGACGAACTTGTGCTACTAATCGCCAGAGGAGCGAATGGAGAATTTGAACGATTTCAGTTTGTTCTCGATTCGCCGATCGAATATAAAACATGAGACAACCGAAAATATTGTTGAATAGACAGAATGACGATTGTGATGGTAGAGATGAATTAAAATGATTTAAGAGAATTGAAATCGAATTCACCATTTTCATTCGGAGATTCTCCGACGTTAATTTCTCGAATATATATCGGAAGAATAATGAACTATCTTCGATGAGATATTTATGAATGAGATGATAAATCAGTTTTTGCAATTCACTCAAATGACAACAACTGATAGTGGAGTTCGTTCCCAGGAGATTGATAAGATGAATCATTTGTTTACAGATGATGGAAGGGAAGATACCTTGAGCCACCGTATAATTATGGAGTAAAATAGCACGTTGTGTCGTATGAGAGACAACGGGGAAATTATGTTCCGAATAATCATAGAATCTTTCGTTATGTTCGTTGATTCGTTCAATTTCATTATCGTTGACCACACTAAATAATTCATTGTCATAATTGAAGGAGAGTCGGGCCTTCGTTGAATATTGATGTTGTGATGGAAATTGAGATGATTGATGATGATGAGTATGATGATGTGTATGCAATGACGGATAATAATTGGATGATTGATGCATCGAACTCATCTCATAGTTGCGAAGTGATGAATAATATTTCCCAGCTAATTGTCTCAACGATACTCCATAAGGAAGTTGTGGATAAATTTCAGATGTGTCATGATTAATGGAAGATGCTCGACCTGATATGATAGATGAACTGCCATTCAATTCATCTCTTATCAATGAACAACGAGCATCAGGTAATAATGCTTGACCTTGTAATCGTACGATGGACGATCGAGTATTGATGGAATTATGAGGGAATTTATCCACCGATGAAATTGGAGGACAAAATATGGAACCACGTCTCATTGTCGATGGTGGTTGTGGTGCAATACTTCCAATATTCGTCTGATTGACATTCGATTGTTGTTGTTGTTGTTGTGATTGTTGTTGATTGAATGGTTGAGAGATGGGTAAAGTGAATCGAATATTATCGATCGATCGTTTCGATTGTGTAATGAAATCACCATTCAAATGGTTGTTGTTGTTGTTGTTGTTGTTTGTTGAGGAATAATTGTCGAGTGGATTAATAGTAAGTAATCCACCACTCTCCAAAATGACTAGAGTGGAGAAGAGTTGTTGATCTAAGAGTACTAGTGGGAGAATACTGACGGAATTCATCTGGATTTTTTGCAGTTTCTGCCAATTCTTCTTCTGAGACACTAACATTGCTAATGTTTGTTCATTGGGATAATAGAGTAGACGAATTGTAGAATATAAATGATTCTTTGATAGAGTCAACAATTGAAGTGATGGTTCATTCGCCATTAGACATGGTACGGGAACGAGAGAAAATAAATAATTTTCACGATTCTTTTTTCGTTGACGTTCGTCCTTTTTCAGAGCCGAATCAATCAATTCTTGTCGTTGTTTCTTCCTCGTCTTACTAGCGGCGACAACTGCTGAAATTTCTTTATCTGATAATAATTCCTGTTCCAAACGATTCACTCGTCGACTACACCAAGGAGCTTCATGACAAATGATATTATTTGTTCCAATTACTGGTGACGGTTGCACGAAATCAATACAAGGTGGTGAAATTTTCAGATGACGAACACTTCCACAAGAGAGATGTGTCCAAAATAGTGATCGATTCCTCCATAACGAATCGACGATGTGTACGAGATGTTTGGAGATCTCATAATTATTTTTGGAGAAACCAACTTGGAAGAAATTGTCGATGAGATCGGGCGATTTGAGAGAGACATAAAGAATCGCCGTAACAGCCAAAGAGGAGATGTGTGAGAAGTTGGATAACGTTAATGGAAATACGATTTGTAATATGGATTGGAGTTGATTCGAGGTCATCATTAATAACATCTTATCGATTGTCATTAAAGTGAAATGGATAGTCAATTGGAGATGTCGATTGACGAATGAGAGAAACGATTGAAAATAAATCTCCATCGATCCACAAATGCATGAGCGAGACGTTTGATAAAGATGATGGAGGAAGATGGATTTCCGTTTATATAAATTCTTTCGTTGACGATAAAACTTTTGTTTAATCATTAACAATTCTTTATGCCTCTTCACGTCATTATTCTTGAGACGAGCAAAACGTCGTTGGAAGAAAACATGGAAATTGAATTCTTCTTGTTTCAATCGAATATTGAAGAAATTCTCAATTTCATTAAATGATTCATTCGCTGTCATGAGAATGAGACGAATGGCGTCCAATAATGGATTGATGACGATTTGAGTGAGAAAGTTTGTCGTTCTATTTAAACGATCGGAAAATTTCTGTGAGAACAAATAATAGATCTGATGAAATTGTTGTTCCATATCCATATTCGTTAATGGCAAATCGAAGATAGTGGCAGTGATTTGGAGTAAACGTTTCGACCATGGACATCCTTTTTTATTCAATTCATTCAATTCTTCCAATAATTGAAAATTAACAATCGAATTATCGAGAATTGTCAACGTTTGACGATTATTGTCATTCGTATTATTCGAATGTTGTGATGGTTGTTCATTTGGACGTGTTGTACTTTTCGAACGTTCCTCTCCCGACAATAATTCGGATGGTGTCGGTTTAATTGCTTTCGATTTCGTTCGTCCATAATGCAACGTCGTTGAAATACTACTACGTCGAAATCGAACACTCGGGCGGCCTTTCATCGTCATATTTGATGACGATTGTTGTTGTTGCTGTTGTTGTTGATAAAGATGTTGTGGTTGTTGAATAGATGAAGATGAAGATGATGGTGGTTGTTGTGGTAGTGTTGATGGTGGTGGTGGTAATGATTGATCGAATGTGTTTGATGCTAATAAAGAATTTGTTCGCCCATTCTCTTCAGGTATCTCGTCATTCATCAATTGACTGGAAGTGGAGGAAGAAGCGAGATTTTTTTCAGACAAATTGGAAATCTTTCTCGAATTCTTTTTCATTTCGAATAAATTTTGTCTTTTAGCCATTTCCAATCGACGGTTTTGCTCCGTTAAATATTGATGCCAATTCTTTACATTATTCGCAATGATTAGAACTGACGGTTGAATGTCGATCAGATATCTGGTGATACATTCGAGAAGAATGGAGGAGAAGATGATTAATTGAAAATCGACGAACGATTCATTGGCTAGTTGGGAGAAACTAGAAATGTGACGATTTCGATGAACGGTGAAATTATTTGAATTTGCATCGAAATAGAAATTCTTCTCATATCGTCCCACATTCGTCAGAATCTTCTTATTCAATTGAACCATTTCATGATCCTCATCATATTCATTAATGAGTTGTTGAAGATGAATGAAATCGTTCGATGATATGGGACAATTACGAAAAAGATATTTCGATTGAAATCGTAAATGATCATAAATGGAGAAATTACACAAATTCTCTTTCGATTGTAGAATAAAAATTAATGGAGCAAATTCTGTTTCTTCATCCACATTCATCTCATCGAAAGCATTCAAAATATTATCATTATAATAATGATTCCATTTCTTCAATATCATCTCTATCGACAAATTAATACTTTTCGCCCACTCATAAAATAATTTCGACAATTTCAATTGTCTTTCTAATTTCGTCAACGAATGTTTATTCTCTCGAATATACTTCTCATAATTATTCACAAACAACAACGGATGATGCATTGATATTCCGTTCTTTGATTGTTGTTGTTGTTGTTGCTGTTGTTGTTGCTGTTGTTGTTGTTGCAGTTGTTGTTGTTGAGATAATACTTGTTGTTGTTGTTTAATTATCCAATCGGGCCAATCACCACAACAACATCGATGAACGATATGTGACAATTGAAGTAGAATAAAAGATCGACATAAAACTGGAACGTCACTCATTTCGAACAACGATCCAATCATTAGAGGTGAAGGAAAATCATCTAATGTTAATTGACTTTCCATTATCACAATAATTCTTTGAATTCCGTTGAAGATATGAGTGAATTCTGTTCCACTTCCATCATCTCCATCCGTCTCGTCATTGGTTAATGGTAAGATTATCGGTTTCGGCAATTCTGGTTCATTACCACTCGTGTAACATTTCTGTTCATCTAGCGGTAGGAAATCTCTCAAAGAGAATCGACCTTTCTCTTCTTTCACCGTCTCTTCTTCTTCTCTCTCACCATCCGCTTTCTCTGTCTCCACCACATTCGTCGTCGTTTCATTCGACATCGCTTGTAATGTCGTTGGCGATTGAGTCTCTTCGTTCAATTTCTTCTTATCCGCATTTCGCTCTATATTATCCCCATAAGAAATGATAAGAAAATATAATTCAAATGATGAGAAGCGTTATCAGAACAAGCATTGGGAATAAGAAAAACGGGGAGAAATTTAAAATGTTTTCTCAACAACTAAATATCGGAATGAAGGAAAAACTCCCATTCCTAACACCATATAGCAAGGAGGAAATTGAGACACAATAAATTTTTAGGTGAAGCACAAAAGACCAATTCATCTCTCATCCATATCCCAATAGCCAAAAAAGACTGATCGAATAGCTGGTTCATTCGACACAACATCATCGAATTTAGCCTTCATTTTTCAATGAAATAGAAATTATAGAAAATCATTTACAAACTCTGATAAATATAATGTAATCGTAACGCTAAGGTAAATTTTGATAAATTATTTTTTTGAGGGGAAGAAAATTGAAGAGAATAGAATAATAATTTTTAATCGTTCTTTGAGAAAATCTTCAAAAACTTAAGTAATTCAGAAATTCCTTATCAGAAAACTTAAATTATTCAATTTTTTATCACTTTTTTTTCCAGCACTAAAATAATAATTTACTACTAAATGTTCGTTTCGGGACAATTAGGGGAATTAAATTTCATCAAATGAAAGAAATGACTAAATATTTCTTTTAGGGTAGTTGAATTGATATGAAGAAAGGGAATGATGGAGAAACGGATAATGAGTTTTCAGTCGAAATTATATGAATTTTTTCGGGTGAGAATATCCACTGAAGAGAAATGATAAAGAAATTATTATCGTTATGAATCGATTTCCTCATTCTCAATTTTTACCTGAATTACGATAACGTCCTGAATACAAGTTAAATGGTTTATGAGTCAATTGATTTTGGTTCCGATATAAATGACGATTGAAAGAGACGGAACGATCAAGTTTCTTTTCAATTCGACTAATTTTTGGTGAGACGCTAATTCTCACCTTCTTTACACTTCTAATCGTCCTCAGATAAGTGGAGGCCAATTTACGGCAACGTTGCCATTCATCCTTCGCACTAAACATATCGAGACGTTGCATTGAACTCTTTTTCTCACTTAACAACTCGTTCTCTTTAAACAAAACACCTAAATCTTTCTCTATGTCGATTTCTACTGGTCGGTCGATGATTGTGGAGGAAAATGATGAATTTATTGAAATAGTCGTCTGTGCAACTGATCGTGCTCGTTTCAGTTTGAGGAATTGAACGGCGGCTATTTACCAAATGATGAAGAAAGATAAGAAAGACGAGAAAATGAGAGAAGAATATTAAGAGAAGACGAAAAGAGAGACAAAAAGAGAAAATGGATAATGAAGAAAAACCTTTGCCCGCCGCTTTAAATGTAACTCGTGCTTTGGATGTTGGTCGAAGTTTCGATTGATTCGTATCATTGGAAATGTTTGAATTATTCTTAAATTTTTCATCTCGCTTATTAACGGAAAGTGATCGATTAATAATTTTAATACTATTCTTATTCTCCTCATTCTTCATTTTCTCCTTCTCCACCGCTTCCATTTCCATCAAACGGTTTTTTGCCAGACGATAAATTCGTCTTCGTCTCAAAACACTTCCTAAATTGTCGATGTAGAGATGAAGTGAGAGAAGGAATTCTTCTCTCAATCGTTCATAAGTTTCTTTTGATTTTCGTAAAATGAGAATATTCTCTTCGCGAAGAAATGCGAAGAAAGTTTGAATGAATTCCGAACGATATTGACGACTGAAATATTGAAGGATGGAACGCGTCTCCGCAAACAAAGTCTTTAAATTGAATCGATGAAGTTACATAAGAGAAAGAAAGAAAACGGTATTGACGGAAATTATGTGCCACTCTTGGACGATACGATCGATGACTAAGGGACATAAAATTTCCACAAGAAATGGTGGACAATTTTTCCAGACAACAGATATTTGATCGATTTTATTCTCTCCGTTACCCACCGTCAAATAGCAATAATCTAATAAGTTGTGTAAGATGTCCATTAATCGAATCAGATCGATATCTTTAATGATTTGTTGAAACGATCTGGATAAAATTAAAAAATTTTTGTTTATATAATTTTTTTTTTAAATAAAAAGAAACTTTTTAAATAAGAAACGATCCATTGTAAATAATCGTTGAAGGAATTGATGAAGATTGTGACGAATGTCGTTATATAAACGGAATAATAATTCCAACGACTCAATCTGTTTCATAATAGAAGCGAAAGTGATGGATTTATCTTTCACTCGATTTTGTTTCTTCGTTGATTGAGATCGAGAGATTGGCGTATTAATCGACGATTCACCACGAATCTCTTTATGATGTTGAACATTCTTCTGGAATTGTTGAAAGGCGTGATGTGCCGCAAATATATTTTTGATAGAAGATTTCCTCTCAGTATCTCGACTCTCTCGTCGTTTCGTCAACGATACTTTATGTTGATCAGTTGGCGTTTGTTGTTGTTGAGTTTGAGATTTTTGTAAAGGATTTCTGAAATCTTTCTTTAACGATTTCATATTAGCGAGAACTTCCAATTTCTTCTCTTCAGTTCTCAATCGTTTCTCCTCATTAATGATGACCATGGCCAATTCGTATGTAAGACGACAATCCAATAAACGGAATAAATCGAGTAAACTCGAAATGACACTGGTGAATAGACAATCGATAATATTATCCGTCAAATATTGGTCAACTAAATAATTCAATAATTTAAGGATAATTTTCGCCGTGGAAACAGTATATCGTCGATGGGAATATTGACCAGAAATTACAGAATAAAGTTGTTGTTGCTCCTTTATTGGAATTTTACATTTACATAATTTCTCATTTAAGACTTGTTTTGAATTCTCATTTTTATTCTTTGTCGAATTATCGTCGTTGAGGTGTGTGGTGGATTGACTGGTGTCGTGGAGCCAAATCGGTAAGGAATCGGTTAGATCGTTCGGATTCGTTTTAAGAAACTTCTTTTGTTTAGTGGCGGCGATATGGAGAGAATATGTCTCGTTTGTATTGCCGATGGTTTGAATGAGTTTGAAAATGAGGAATCGGATTGAAGTGAAGAGAATATGAGGATGGAAATATCCGTCACTGTCGAGATAAAGTGTCGCACCTGAAACTATTTGTCGATGTGTAATTTCAATATATTCGTCATCGAAATTTAATTTTTTTATATTGGGCGAATCGATACCACTCGTCTCCATATTTGTCGTTTCATCATTGTCGGTTCGATTAGAAACGGAGGAATATGATGGAAAAACTTCTTTTTGCAAAGTGGAGGAACATCGACGAATATCTTCTAATTTTGCTACTTCGAATGAAGCGGACGGTTCGATAGTCGAACAATGACAACTCCCAACTTCATTTTTTTTATAAGTCGATTGTGTCAATTGAGATAATGAGGATAATGATGGTGAGGAAATGAGTTTTCCTGATTTTTCTTCATATTTCTGATTCCTCATAAAACATTGACGCGTTTCACGAATGGTTTGGAGATCATTCTCAAAATAATTCACACAATCACTATATCGACGACAAAGATTTGTTGGATGATTATGTTGTCGTTTTTGATTAACATATTGGACATCGAGAAGAGATAATGATTTCCGTTTCTTATTTTTCGTATCTCGATCGATGAAAGATTTTGGGAGATTCTTTCGGGCATAACGTTCAATTTTGGCCGATCCTTGAAATCGTCGAATTATGGAATGGAACCGTTGAAATCGGGATCGTTTCTCTTCTAATTTAATCAATTCGAATTGTTTTTCTTTCCATTTGGACATTCGTTCGTCTGATTTTCGTTTATGATTATTTTCAGATTTCATCTCCAACTGTTTGGGCATCATCTGATTGCCGATTAATATTGGGAGACGTTGATGTAAATAATTAACGATCCACCAATATCCAACGGAACACCAATTGGAAGTAAATGATAATCGGATAACAGCAACATCAAATGTCGTAATATAATTAACTTGACGACATTTGTTAAGTTGAAGTGGATTATTCAATAAAAATGGATGGAATTGAATATTGTTGTTATTGTTGTTGTTGTGTATGGTATTTGGAGTGATATCTTGATTCTTTAATGATTTCTTATTGGATTTCGGACAATAATTTTCAGTTGATATCGATAAATTTTTCCGAGTAGATTTCCTAAAATTTCTCTTTTTTAATTTCAATCTCACATGATCATATGAAACACGTTTCAATCGTCGAATTTGATCTTTCATTCTATCACTGGACGTTATCATTCTATTGATAATTGCTGATGGTTTATTCAAATCTTTTATGTCATCGTTACATGTATAATAATCGTCGTCGAGTGATGATTTGGAATCGGATTGTGATAAGGACAATGCTGAAGTTGGAGAATGATGGAGATCGTCAGATAACGAACTCGAACGTTGAGTCAAAGATGTTTCACTTTTCAATTGAATTCGATGTAAGTGAGGAAGTTTAAGTGAAGACGATTCATTCTTCTCTTCCAACAAATTCATCGGCAATTCATTAGAACTGATGAAAGAAGAATATCTTGAAATCGTTACCAGTTTCTTCTTCTCGATATAACAATGAGATGCAGGCATCGTAAAAATGGTGGGTTGGATTAAATTAGTTGGTTCTCTCACATTCGAAATGTTCGTTTTTGTTTCATTCACCGGAATTGGGAATGGAGTTTGGAATTGTAAGATCGGTTCCCAAATCGCTGCGAATGTCTCGTCAGGCAATCCTTTCAAATGACACGCGATATTACAATTCATTCCTGAAAAATTCTTCATATTCGAACTGGATGTTGTCGGTAATTTATTAGGAGCTGATGGATTAGTATTCGAATTGATATTGGTGGAATTTAGAATGAATAAATTGGAGGAATTGGGTTCGGCCGAATGTTGTTCATCGTTCACAGTCAAATCAGAAACGAACACTAAAGGAATGACGACGTGGAGGAATAATTGGATTTCGGAAATATTAATCTCTTTCGTTTTAGTGATAATATTAGTTAAAATCTTCAATAATCGTCTTGTGGCACTCGAATATCTAGAACGTGAGACGGCACATAGAGCCATTAGGACATGTGGCAAAGTGGACGATCTTAATAAGTCATGAGGAATGTCCGTTATATCTTGGATGGTATTCGAATCTTCAATATCATCCTCCTCTTTCTTCTTATCCTTTCGAGAAAGATTCCGTCGTTTTTTTAGACTAGTCGTATGTTGGAGAGTTGGAATTAAGCCTTGTGTACTATTCTGTACTGCCATTCGGTCGAACGTCTTCAAAAATTAAAGAAATTAAATATTTAAAAAAATTAGAGACTTAGCACGACTTCTTATCACAACAACACAAATACAACTGAACATAACGCTAAAGAGTTTTTTAAAAAGAAATTTAATAAGTTACCAATGCGGACGCTTCGATTAAATTAGCAAATTTCATCATGTAAAATGGACTAAATATAGTTGAATGGAATGAATATCGTTACAACATAATCCAGCGAATGACAGAGCGTCAACTAACCCGGTCTGTTTCCATAGGAAGATTTGCACCTCAATTGGTAGAGTAGACCAGTCGAGCAAGGCGTCGGTACTACCAACTCTCCTAACAGCGACTAATTCATTCCGCTCCTTCTCCTCCTCTTCCTCATTATTACTCCCTGCAATATTATTCATACTTTGCGATATCTGTTATCAATTCCTGCACATAGATAATATGTAATCAATAGATGAGCAATTATCATCATATCTGCTTAATCGTCTTGGAAGAACGTCTTATTTTTTCATCCAAAGCACATTTTAAATATTTAGCTAATTCTCTCAATCACCCACCCATTTAAATATTTTCTTCTATTGTCCATTTTCACTTTAAAATTTCCTACTACCAACAGGGTGACAATATACCGATTTCATAATAGAAACTATCGACAATTTAATGTTTGAAGAAGTGGGAGAAGCTGAAAACTATTTAATTTCAATCAAAGATTTAATTGTAGAACAATAAAAATTTTCTAAATTTTCACTTCCAATCACAACGGACGATTGACGTGTCTTATCAGAAAGAAGTGGTAGCAGAATTCGTCGGGCAGTATCCTCCATTTGGTCGATGGTAGTAAATTCTTTATTTTTGTCAATTATTTTCGAGCGAAATTCATTTTGTTCTGACAACGCCATTTTTGACATGAAAAGTGATAGACCTCTCGATTTCGGTAGTTGAGGTCGATCGAAGTTTTGTAGAGCGAAAATTTTCGCTTCCTCTATAAATTGTTCGTTGATGTTGGAAGAGATCCATTTGATACTTTCGTCAAATACTTTTAATGTTCGAATATTTTGTGGGTCGCGATAGGAGAAGAAGGAGAGAATACCGTCATATAATGAGTAAGTACATCCGACACCATAAGCTCCACCTTTCTCTCGAACTTGTTTTAGTAGAAATTTATTGGATAGAATTGAACTCAATAAAGTCAAACGAACTGCGTCGTCCGATTTAGGAGACACTCTTGTCTCGAGTGCTCTCCCCACATAGTTCACGTTGAAAGGCATCAAAATACAGACGTTCCGTGTCGCTTCATTCTGATGGAAGAGATTTGTAGAAATTGTGAGATTTGTCGACGATTTCATTTCAGATGTAACGTTAAATGATTGATCGAATAGTTTCGCACTTTCTTCCTTGTAATTCGGGAGAAGTGAAGATAAATTCGTTTGAGATGAATGGACAGCACATCGTCGTTCTGATGATTTCTCCGAAATTATTCCATTGAGATAATGGATTGAATTGAATGATAATTTCCTGATATCTTCATCTGACAATTCATCCAAATTCATCAGAAATGACAAGTTGTGTAATCCGCTATGTAATTCCTGTATGATTGATGGTTTCGTTTGGAGTAATGCTCTCGATAATTGCATCGCATATCGATGACCGATAGTTGGAATTGCGGAATTACTCGATGATATTTTCATCGATAACAAATGACGAATTCGTTTCGATTCATTATTTAATCTATGTTGGAAACCATCATAAATGTCATGGAACAATTGGAACATCTTCTTACGATTTTGTGGAAGACAAACGGAAGATAATTGAAGATGTTGATAAAATTTCTCTTCATTTTCACTCGTCGATACAAGATTGGAAGATAAATCAATTCCTCCCGTATTCAAATCAATTTCTTCACTCAATTCGTCATATGTCATCGATTTCGATCCGATCGACGTGAATAGAGAAGAGATGAATGATAAGAGTAATTGTTTCTCATGAAATTGTTGTTGAGACATTGATGGAAATTGGAGATTGTTAATAAATCGAAAATAAATAAGATCATTCGTCGATTGTTGATAATACCAGAGAGTGTCATGATAAACAGAAGAATTATTCGAACATAATGGAACAATTGTGGTAGGTGGATAAATTTCTAAATTCTCTTTCGCATCAATCGATCTCATTTGGGGAAGTATCGATTCATTCACCATTTCATTTTGAGCCTCTTCCAATTTAATTTGATTTTCTTCGATTTTTTCCATTGAAATTTTTCCACTTAACTTTTTTATCAATTCATTCTCTTCTTCAAACAATTTCTCTGAATATTTCTCATCCGGTTCCATTCGACAAATTAAACGATGATGATTATCGATTAAATCTCTCTTGAGAATCTCTTGGAAATATTTCGGATTCTCTTTTAATTTCTTTAACAAATTTTTGATTTGTCGATTGATTTGGAGAACGTGGAAAATGTCGGCACCATGCATCCATGGTCCAATAAGTCTAGTAAATAATTGAATTCCAAAATTAGATTTGACTTCTTTGACGGATAATTCTATAGAATGAAGAATGGCATCTAATTGTCTTGGATCGAAACCGTTGATGATGATTTCATCGATCGTTTCGAAAATTAATTTGTAGAATTGATCGAACTCCTCTACCCTCATATTCTCCACACCAATCGAAAAGATACAATTTCTCTGATGTGTATGATAACCGGAATCTGGTGAGAAGATTGAACCGATTTTTTCTTTCGTCAACAATCGTTGATAGAAAGGAGATTTCTCCGTTCCACATAATAGATGTGAGAGAATTTGCCAAGCGAATTGATGTTCCACATCTCTCACGTCATTCAAACACCAGGATATTGAGGAGATACATTGTTTCTCACGGTCAATATCTTCAATCACTGGCGATGTCAATTGGAGGAATTTCTCTTTCGACCATTTCTTCTCTAACGGAACATATTCTTTATTCGATCGTTTACTAGATATTAATTTTGAGAGAAAATTATAATGAAGGAAATCGAATTGTTTCTCTAAATTCAATTCACCATAACTCATCAAATGAGCATTATCTATCGAATAATGTTGTAAATGGAAATTTCTTAAATCTTCCACATTTGGTAGATCGTTGGGAATTGATAATGGATCTCCACCAGATTCGAATGAATAAGTATGTGATGGTAATAGATGACGGAATAATCGTCGAACATACAAATTATGTCGATCAGAAAAAACGCCTTTCATCTCATTGAACACTACACCTTTCACTTCATTCTTTCCTTTCTCATTAATCGCTAATCTCCATCCTTCTTGAAGGAAATCTGCTTCTCGTATTAATGGAAAGAAAACAGCATCCATATAAATTCTCATAAGATTCTCATAATCTTTCTCGTTCACAGTCGAATATAAATACATCGTCCAATCATGTGATGTCATCGCATTCATGAATGTAGCGAATGATCGTTGAATCATCTTCATAAATGGATCACGACAAGGATATTGTTCCGATCCACAAAGTACGACATGTTCAAGAATGTGAGCCGCTCCACCATCATCCATGGGCATAGTGGGAAAAGTGCAACTAAATGATTTCTCTTCATCTTTCTTCCTCAAATGAATATATTGCGCATTCGACGATAGATGTTTATAGAGTTGTATATGTAAATTTAATTCTTTCACTTCACTCTCATTACTCAATTCGAAAATTTTTCTGTTGTTTCGGAACGATATCTGATTACTATTCCATCGTATCCCATTCCATGATCCGTACACTAATCGTCGTAACATTTTCTAAGGTTAATTACTTCAGGTTAAAAGCTTTCATTCAATTCAAAATTCTCATAATTCAAAATTTCCATAAATTTTCCATTAGAATTACGCATCTACAATTGAGAAATTTATGATATTTTCAAAAATAAGTCGGAAACAAATTCATTTTTTTCATTTATTTCTTCTTTAATTTTCTTATTATGTAATGAAATTATGGAGAATGTGAAGAGAAATGAAATTGAGGAATTTATCGATTCGCATATATCGATTCCATTTTATATGGAGAAAAAAAGAAATAAGAAAAAGTCGATTCGTTTATGAAATATTCATTTAAATAATTCAACTAAAATTTAATGTTCCATTGAATAAAATGTTGATAGTTTTAGGGAGAAGAAAAAGGATGAGTTGTAGAAGGAAAATTTTATTAATGATGTGATGGCAATTGAAGACCGCAACATTCTTGACCAATTTCCGTTACCTAAAAATGGGAAAATTGAATAAAAAGATGAGAAAATAAATTTAAAAAAATGAGGAATTAAATTGAAAGTGAAACGTTAGAAATTTGACAGAGTTCTCCTTTATACTTTGGATGATAAGCGGCTGAAGATAAAGGACATCTCACAACTGGTCGTCCACTACAAATTAGATGAATTAATTAGAGGAAATGAGTATAATATAAATATAAAATCAAACCGATAAATTGGAGTGAATGAAGCACAACACACTTCAAATGGATTATATAAATCATAATTTAATTCGACTACATCGACAGGATTCGCTTCGCAACAACGAATTATTTTTCTTGTCTAAATAATTTCATAAATTCAAATGTTTTCGTGTTAGAAAAGAAAAAGGGAAACCTGTTCGACCGTTTCTGCTTTTGGTCCCATTTCAATAAGACGACTACCAAGATTGAGAGCTAATTTGAAATTTCTCAGTTTGAAAGTGTTGCCAAGTGCAGTTCGATAGAAGATTAATCGATGACATTGTTCTAATGGTAAATTGGAGAGATAAAGTGCCAACTATGATGGAATTGGAAGAAAATGGAAATTATTTGAAAGAAAATTTATGAAACTTCAGTCGCTCTCACTTTGTTCGATTCGTCGTCTTTGCTTTTGTTGAGTTCGCGTCGGAGACTCTCCATTTTCGTTGCAAGAATGTAATTCTTGCAGATTTCTGTCAATTTTTCGATCTGATGGAAATTTGAAAAAAATTGAAAAATTTGAAAAATAAAAAAAAAACTTCATTCAGATCATTCCTCGATTCAAGTGGGAGAAGTGGTGTATAAAGAAGTATTTTACGGAAGATGTCTCCCGCTTCCTTCAAACGAGCGACGGTAAAAAGATGATAACCGTTCTGTAACCATCGAATGAGAGAATCGATCTTTATCGTATCGAATGGTAATAAAGTCGATTTACCAGTTGAACAGCGTTGTCTAAAGAAATATGAATGATGATTATAATAATAAGATGTGAGTAAACCGTTTAACAGGATGAACAACGACTGGAGGCAAATTAGATAAGGGACTGAATCCACATTTGGCACTGGCGAAAGTCATAAGGAAAATGTCTTTGTATTCTTCAAATTTTACTACACCAAATTGATTCTTTAATAACTGAAGAAGAAAAAAAAAAAAAGAAAAAAAATTAAAATTTTAATTTAAACAAAAATTAAACTTTAAATGATGATTGGAAATCACCTGCCATTACATGATGGAGAATTCTTGATGATAAATAAGACCATTGTTTAGCGATGGAAGAAGCAGGATATGCATGAAGTACTTCTTGTTTATGTGTTTCACTTACTAACAATTCACTCTCCGCAATTTCCAAATCAGCTGTTATATCCAATTCATCATCCCATCCACCTTCATCTACCATCTCGTCGCCGACACCTTCTCCATCTTTCGTAACGGAATCAAGATCGAGATTGGCGTCATCCCATTTGCCGATAAGATCTTCATCTTTAATTTCTCCATCTAAATCAGAAGTGTGATGGATTGTACGTCCGGCAGCGTCGGTATGACTCGTTCTAAGTGGCATGTGACTAATGTGAAGTTGAGGCCAAGAAATATCATCGGTTAATGGTGTGATTGGTAAAGGCGGAACGAAAAGAAGTGCATGATCATCTATTTTTGGTATGACGGTCAATTGTTTACTAATTTCTCCACAACGTTCCTCCAATCCATGAGTGGCGGAAGTGAGATAGGCGAGTGACATCTCACCACAACTTTCTAACAATTTCACTCTCTCTTCCACTCTCCCCAAACAAAGTGAATTGAAATAATGAAGATTAAAATCTGATCTCATTTCAGCTAAAAAGAAAGAATAAAATTTAAAGAATGAGAAAAATAAAAGAAACCGATCTTTAACATCTTCTCCAACTTCTCAATATTTCCAGTAATGAGATAAAAGAAATTTAATTTATCGAAATTTTTATTTCGTTTATAAACGAATTCTACCGTCTCATGTTCACCAGCCCATAAAGCTTCACGAGCCAATTGATCCCAACATTGACGTTCGTCGATCTCTTTCGCACATTCTAACGCTACATCGATCCGAGAACATTCAAGTGCAAGTGCAAATCTCGTTTTTAAATCTTTCACAAATTGTAATGCTAATTCCGAATAATCTTTCTGTTGCATAAATGCGATGATTCCTTGTCCCACCAAATTTGCATTCCTCACCATATGCATCACTTCATCATGATTCTGATTAACGATGGCATTCTTGAAACGATATTCTGTTGTATCGACATTGAGGACACGAGCACGAACTTGTCGATCGAGACAATAAATAGATTGATCAACAATTTTCGTTGCATAAACGATCATATCTAATGTCCTAATAATTCCATGATCTCCAGACAATAATGTATATTTGATATGATTGGCTGTCGTGTAAATGAAAACATTACATGGATCCCATATTCCACTTTTAATTCGAGTTGTTTCATTCACTGAACAAACACTCTCCAAACGACGATTACAAATTGTAACGATATTCTTTGCCATTAAAGCCACATAACTTCCATCTTGATTCCATGAAATATATCGAGTTTTTGGAGCACGAATTTGACTAACACATCTTTTGTGATGAATATCAAATAAACGAATATTGTCACCATCTCTTAATAAAAGAAATCCTGTTCCACCCGCATATATTTCATCAATATCTGATAATTGTAATTTCTTCACAATCTCATTACTGAGATTCTTGATGAGAATGGTGATAGTACGATCAGCATATGGTCGTCCGAGAATAGCGAAACGATTCCTTGCCACCCAAATCGCTGTTAATCCATTACTTCTCATCGGTTCGGTCGGTTCTGATGGAATTGTTGTTTGTCCGGATTTGTTAGTGAGTGGATATAAGTCGCAGGAACTGGGACGAATATTAACTAGAATGGAATTCTCAGCTGGATTATAACTGAGAGAATATGGCATATTCTTTCCCGATTGAGTAATTGCTGGATTAGTAGAAGCAGCTGATGTTGCTGCATGATTCCTCATTAGAATAATTGCCGTATCTTTATCTGTATCGAAATTGAGACATCGAATATATCGATCTTTTACATAAAACATTTTATTTGTATGAACAATATAAGCTGGACGTTCTCGTTCTAATTTGAAGACGACACAACCATTATCATGACCAGCGGCAAATAAATTGAGAGTTGGATGAGCTGTCAATACCCAAAAACGATCAGAATCACGTCGGAAGATATGAAGAGATGTTCGTTTACTCATATCCCAAACACGTATAGATCGATCTTCTGAATTTGAAATGATCAATTCCTGTCTTGGATGAAATAATACACAGGAGACATTACCATAATGACCACGACATGAATCGACTTCCCATGCTTTACTCTCATTATATCGCCACAATTTCACCGTTCGATCATCAGCCGCTGAAATGACTAATGGTAAAGATGGATGAAATGAACACCAATTAACACCACGTTCATGTCCTTCTAAAATATGACGAACAATCGCGTCTGATTGTCCAAATAAATCTGGTGTTCCTGTTTGACGTACTAAATGTGCGGAGATATTATCTGGAGAAGCTGACGGTGCAACATTCTTTATTCTCAGAGTGGAAATGTCCCAAATGCGAATTGTTTGATCTAATGATGCTGAAACAACCAAATCTTCTGATGGATGAAATTGTGCACACATCACATAATGATTGTGACCGGTGAGAACGGAAACGGATGTCCGAGATTGCCAATTCCATATACGGATTGTTTGATCATCACTTGCACTCAACACCCACGGATATTCGTGATGGAAAAATGTGGTACGAATATAATCCAAATGTCCCAATAAAGTGAACGTACAACGACGTAATTTATAATTCCAAATTTTTATCTTATAATCATCTCCTCCTGAAACGAAAAGTGGTTGTTGATGATGGAAATCAATACCACGTACTGGACCATCATGTTCATCGAATGTATCGATTAATGCATTCATTCGAAAATCCCATAATTGAATGATTCCGTTGTGGAGTGAGACGAGGAGCCATGGTCGTTTATTGTGGAAAGCGAGACCTTTGACTCGAGCTGATTTAGTTTCGATTTTCACCAACATCCCAAAAACAACTCCTCAATTTTCTTTTATCTTGTAACGATTGGTTTGGACAATTCTGAAACGAAAGGAATGTGAACGTTCTAAGAAAGAAGAAGAAGAAAAAAAGAGAAATCATAAATAACATAAAATTTCAACATTGTTCATGATAATGGCATGTAGAACAACGATGATAAAAACGACGATAATGGATTAGGAAAAGAGAAGAACAAAATCCATCATAAACAATTGAGAATAAATTAAATTTTAGTATTAAAAAATTCCACATCCGAAATGAAGGTAAGAAGGAAGTGACAATTTAAATTCGTCGCATTTAAGAATTCTGAAAGAATAATCGATTAGATCGATGGGCGGCTTGTGTGTGTTTGTGTGTGGGAGATTGTGGAGAAAAGAGAATATGAACATAAAAAATCAGCTTCCTTTATGAATTAAGTTCATTTGGAAGAGAAGATAATAGAAGAAGAGAGAAAGAATGGTTAATAATTGTTAAATGATGAAAGTTGTTGTCCGTAAAAAATGTGATCGAATTTCAGACGTTATTCACCGGTAACGTTGTAGATGATTGATCGACATATTTGTCGTTAGACGGGGCGGAAAAGAGAAGTTGACATGATAAACGGTCAGTCAACGTCGATGTCGTCTGCATCGTCAGATCTTTGGTGTAAGGTAAGAAGAAATCTTCTGGATTATCTTCTTCTCGATATCGATATTTCAATTTGGTCGGCTTCTTCAAATTGCTTGTCAAATGAGGATTATTTTGAATTTTTACTTCATTCCTCAACAATTCCATAACCGAATCGACGTCACGTGATGGCATTGCCATTACTTTCGAATAAAAAAAATCGATAACTATTTTGATGTTGGAGAGTGGACTAGTCATGGACGGATGTTGTTCTCGTAACATATGAAACAATTGTTGATGATAAAGAACTTCATAAACCAGTTCGGGATTGTTGGCCAATTGATAATTGAAAATGACATTGATCATTTCCAAAAGAAATCTCAAATTTTCTTTCATACACATAATCTCGTTGTTCAATTTGAGAGTGGAGACTTCCAAATCATCATCTTCATCATCATCTTTCTCTTCCGATTTCGAATTATTTTCACTCAATTCACTCATTGAATTCTTCTTCAATTTCTCTTCTTGTCTCTTCAACTCTTCATCGTATTGTTTAATTGACGATTCGATTTTCTTCGTTAAATAATTTATGAGTTGAATAACTTTCTCACAAGTGAAATGATGAAGATGTGTCACTTCCACTCCGATATTGGAAAAGACACCAAGGAAATTTGTGTGTAGATAATGATCTTTCAATAACCGAACATTTACAAAAATACATCGTAAAAGAACCATAATGTATAAGGAACCGACACTAATCTCTTCCAAACTTCTCTCCAAGAACCATTCTGGTGATGGTGTTTTCAATTGATGTAATGATATGTTTAGTTGAGTATCCTCACTCAATTGCAATAGAATAACGAGAGCGATATAAACATGATGAGATTGAGACGATTGTGTCATTGCTTCTTTTTCCATTATCAATTTTTTTGATCGTCGTTCAAATGCCGTTAATGACAATGGATCATTCATTTCTACTGGCTCTTTCTTGAATGAATAGAATTTCTTCATCAATTCTCGTAAGTGCAAAGTGAGTGTCGATGTATAAACGTTGTGCACATAAGATGCACGATAAATAATTCTCAAGAGAGAAAAGATAAAATCATCAATATTACCACGTGCTGTCACAAATAATCGAAATGAAGAATTCTTCAATAACAACGTATACATGAACAAGAGAACCACATCGGCATAAGTGGACGAATAAAGATATATTCGTTTCGGACCTTCTCGTTTCGATTTCATCAACAATTCCTTCACATACTCACAGTGCACTACATCTGTACCATCTGCATCGAACGAACAAATATTTTGTAATCGTTTACAAATCCATTCATATAACGTCAACATGGGAAAGCGGAAGAGATTGAATTCGACCATCGACAAACCATCAAATTCCTGCAACTTCATTGTCTTATCGTTCGTAGATTGATAGTCAATGGAGGAGAGTAAATCCAACGTTTTACATTTCATTCCCAATTCTTCGTCGAAAATATCCTCGAAATTGAACAATGCGAAACGATATGGATTTCGATATTGATCCAACGACCGAAATTCTGATTCAGATCGATTTCTTTCTCGTTTATTTCGTCGATCGATTCTCCTTCGAATTTTCAATAATCGTCGAATAATGTAAACATCGTTGCTACTTTTACTGTTCGAATATTTTGCCAACAATTGAGCATTCGTCAATTTCTCTGGTTCTTTTTTTTTTCGTTTTTTCAATTTTTCCCTTTTCCCATCACTTTCTATGAGATTGTCTGTTGTTGGGAGATTTGGTGTTTCTAAAGATCCTGTTGTCATTGTTGTCACTTTTTTTTCTTCTCCATTTTCATCTTCTTCATCACTTTCATCATCTTCATTAATCTCTTCGTCATCCGTTTCCTCTTCCTCATTCGACAATGAATATAATGTCCAATTATTGATTAATTGTTGTAGAATAATGAGTGAATGAATAGACCAAATTTCATAATGTTCCTCCTTCTTTATCATCAATTCCAGATGAGTCAAATGAACTTTAAGATGGAAAATCATTTCATCTAAACTTTCCACATAAAATGAATAATTCGTTCCTGCCGATGCATGAACAACACTCAATTGACGTTTCATATTCTTCGCAGCTGTCGATTCGGTCGATGTCATTCCTAATGTTAACACTGACCACATTGTGGATGATACGGACTCCATAATTCCTTTAGTGACTGTACGATCCGGCAAATGACTCATCCATCGCTTCTGGTTGATGGGACGTGGATCATAAACAATGAGAATATCGATAATATGTTTCGTGAATCGTCCGATATCTCGATCGATCTTCTCTTTCCAAATCTCCGACGGTTCTATAACGGTACAGGCGAGAAGTTTGTGAACGAATTTAGCAACGAATTCCTTCGGAACGACTCTCATAAAGATTCGATAAATCATCGAATTGTAAGTGGAGAGCGATAAATCTTTTTCTTTCTTTGTTTCTTCTTCACAACTCATTGGATCGACGGAATACATTTCCGTTTTCATTTCAGTCGTTTCTCCATTTTCTGATGAAGATATTTGATTAATATCATGTATTTCCATTATACGATGAGAGAGAAGTGTAAGAAGAATATTCTTTGATCGAAAGAGAACATACATCGTTTCATTGCAGATGGGAGTGGAACAGAAGAATGAGATAATTCCGCAGATTAAGACGTCCAGCAAATTATCTTCCATTCCATCACCCGAGTCGCCTAATCGGAGTAATTGAATGAGTAATTCTTCTCCGTCAGTTATCAGAACATATCTGATGGCGACTTGGATGATGAGGAACTGGAACGTCAATCGTTTTATTTCCATTTCGTCGATGATTTTGATGATTTTCTTCTCTTCTCGAGAAGAGAGACATAAATTCGATTCCCATCGTTGCATTCGTCGTAGACAATCGATCACGATTCGTTTCATTACTCCATTGACGAGTAATCGTTTCGAATGTTTTTTGAGGACGAAACCAATCAATAAATTGATTGTCAATTCATCCGCACCACAAATGATGAGAGGACAATCCATTTCACAGAAATCATTCCAGAATTCTTCTTCTTCTTTCTCATCGTTAATTGCATCGCCATTCTTTAACAATTCTTCCAATCTTTTCATTTTCATTTGACGATCCATTGGCTTCGCCAACTCCTCCACACTCAAACCTTTCCCCATTACTCACAATCAACAATGAATAGATAATGAAATCGAAATTAAAATTGAAAATGAATTTCTCAACAACTTCAATTGCGCTACACCAAAATAGTTAAATATATTAATACATAGAGAGAATGGAAAGAATGGAACAATCTGATTTTCTTCTTCTATTTCGTCATGCACATACGCCACTTATATGGATTTCATTCGAAACTATTTAATTTTATGACGTGTCAATTTTATTGTCATCCATAAGCTTCAAACTAAAAACTCAACTTTAAACTTCTCCCTCCAAATTTCCCAACTCAATCTCTCCAATTTCTCCCAAATATTTATCTTCCTTTCATTTCACATTCACATTCAAATCTATGGCAACTGTAATTCAACAACATCCTACTTCCACTCACCTTATAATTCGTCATATTAAATATTAAAATTAATTTCAATTTATCACACAAGTCTTTTAACATAAAATTGACTTTTTAATTGACAAGAGCAAATTATAATAAATGTAATTTTTTGGAGAAGCTGAAATTATAGAACTATTTATTCTGATCATCTTTCCCATTATTTATCTTTCTTATTAACCGATGAAATTAGATGTAAGTTTCTTTCTTACAAGAGATCTTTTTATTCGTTCCATCATCGTTGCAAATATTTCTCGATTCAATTGAACATCAACTTAATGGTTACATACTGTTGCGAAACGGACAAGCCGTTTCTTTGTCCAACACTAAAAAGTCCTTGCTATGTCTCGATCGTACATTTAATTGAACAATTCTAATGCTTCTTCGTTGTTGTTAGCCATTTAATGTGGTACTTTATTCCTCGACGTTTCTAAAGCCTTCGACTCTATCGACGTATCGTTCGTTTTTGCGGTCATTCTGTCGAGATTCCTCTATTCCGTTTTCCATATCATCTCTTCTACGAATATACGGGACGTATCGTTATTGGCGACTGACTAGGTGAAATTTTTCCTATCAATTCCGGTGTTCATCAAGGTACTATTCTTGGTCCCTGGTTTTTGGGCTATTCATCGATTAAATTCTTTGTGATCTGAACGAATCATGTGACATCCACATAGGAAGCAATTCGTTCCCACATGTCATGGTTTACGCAGACGACATTGTCAGTTTAAATCGTTTTTCTTCGGTATCTTAAACTGTCATATCAATGGTCATCTTTACTTCTCATGAACAGAGGTGTTTCCATCGATCCTGTTATCAACCGACTCACGATCTTTCTCGATTATTCCTCTCAAAGCCTCCACCATCTTTCTTGGTTCAACCATCGATTTCCGAGATCTTTCATGAAACGATTTAGATCATATTCATCACAAATTATGAAAAGCATTTTTTCCTTTCTCTCCTCTTAGAATATATTTTTGCAGTTTTTCAGGAGCTTGATTCTGCCTCTTTACTCTCTGGAAACGATTTTCTCTATTACACAACGTTCATTCCTGTCCATCGACCGCGCATTGATATGTTGCTTTCACAGATACAACCATTCTCTCCTCTTCGCAACAGTCGGTCTTCTTCCCCTACCCATTCTTTTTTCTCGTCGAATTTTTACTCTTATCTACAAAATTATCCAATAACACATTTCTCATATTTCGAACATAAACTTCTTACATAATCGATCAATATTTTCATATACTCTTCGATACTACGGGTTATCTCATGACATTCGACTTCAGGATTTTAGAGATTTAATTTTTTCCTACGATCCCACCGATTTTATGCCAATTGATCGGGAATCATTCGTAGAATTACGCCGATTGATCAACAGTGGCGAGAATCGAAATTATTTTACATTTTTTTCTATTTTATCCCGACAGGAATTTAATCAATAAATAATAATAAAATTAATAGGGCATTTACATTTTCTATCTGGGGATTGAAACCTTTTCCTCCTCTTATTGTTCAAAAATATTTGAAAATAATTCAGTATATCGGTGAATCAGATTTACTATTTTCATCTTATTTCCAATGTAAACATTTTTTCAATCCAGTCATCTTTTTTTGTTCTTACTATTCGATTGACGTTCATCTAACTTTGATATTACTTCTCATGTTCCGGATTATTTTAGTGATAAAATCGACGTTGAAAGAAAACTTATCACTGATAACATGTAGAGTGATATCCTCATTTTATTTTCAATTTACCCCGAGGGGATTTGATTTTATAATAATAAAAATTATTAACATGAAATTATAATTTACGACTAAACTACTTTTGAGAATATTCATTTTAATTAAATTCCTTTCCAACTAAATTTAAGTGTAATTTTATATTTAATAAGAAACTGAACTGGTTGTCTAATATTTTTTTCTATCTGACAATATCATCTATGAATGAAGTAAGTGATGTCAATAGAAAGTCGAAAAAGACAATTATTATTTCTCATAAATGTGTCGGGGATAAATGAACTTATTTTATTTGTTTTGTTTATTAACAATAATTTCTTTTACGAGTCATACTTAAAATTCCGTAGGTAAGTTATGGTATCATAGTTCTGTTGTGTTTTGGATGTAAAAGAAGAAGTTTCTATTAGTCGTTAAGATGTTATAAGGATTCTTATAATAACATTTTCCATTGCATTTCCTAAACGTTCGAATATTTGAGAAATTAATTTGTTTTTAAATTGGAAGCTGTTGTATCCATACAAAAATCAATTGAAGTACTTCTGGAAAAACATTATCTCGTTTCCATCCGAATTCGATATTCCAACAATCCAATTTTAGTGAACGATGGCTCTCGGATCTGGTGGTGGTATGGCACTGGGAATTTTCCTTCCCTTCATTCTCCTAATTCTCCTATTGGGAACGATATTTCTCGGAATTGTCATTTACAAACACGTTCATCGTCGCAATCTTTCGACGCATGGTGGGGAGGACGTGGTGGCATGAGCACAGTCGCCAATCAACATCCAACATTAGACAATCAGTCGTAGATTATGAGATAATGCTGAGCGAATTGAGTCTCCTTTTTTTTGATTCTCATTTTTTTCTGTTTTTTTACAATTTTCACCTAAACATATTCGTTTGTTGAGAGAAGAATCTCCAAATTTATCTGCTTTTCTTTCGTTTCTTCCTCATCTTGTCGTAATAAATTGAAATAAAAAGAAATTCTTTCTCATTCACAATTCTCCATCACGTCAATCACATACTGTGAGTGAGATAAATGTATGTGAGGGTTCTTCACTAAATTTACATTTGAGGAGCATAACATTCGAATAAATGTCTTGTAGGACTAATAGTTGAATAAATTGAATTATTGGAATTGTACTCAAAATTGAACATATTATAAATTATTTGAGAGAGATATCTATAATCGGAAAATCATTTTTCATTTTATAAAATTTCTTCTAACTAAATTAAAAATTTGTTAATTCACCACAAGTTTTAAGGACCGATACAACTTAATAAACAAGATTTAGTCAAAATCATCTGTTGAGATAGATATGTTAAGAAGGAGATAATGATTATGATATAAGTTTATGAAAATTTTTTGTTTTTTTCATTTGGTTGAATAGATTGAAAGAGATATAGAGAGAGAGAGAGAGAGAGAGAATTGGAACGGGATTGATAATCGATTTTGAATGAGATGAGAAATCAATTTGTCGCTTGACATTTCTTTTGTGAGTTAAATTAAATTGAGTTTGAAACTAACATATTTTATGATGATATTATCAGCCTCTAATTGTCTCTTTTTCAGTACAACATATCATCAATACGGTGATTATCCTCATTCGCCTATCGGATAGTAAAGATGGTGAGATTACAGAAGTTTAGTAACAAATTAATCTTTCGGACGACGACTTTCATTCGTTTGATAGTATGTTTGAGGGGGACCGTTAGATGGGATCGGGATTTGAGGAAATTAAGAGAGAATTTTAATTAAACGTTTCAGTTATTCTCTTTTTTTTCTTCTTCAGCCTAATTAGAGATGAAATGTGATAGTTTATCAATAAAACATCTTCTCTCACTTATCCGCTAATGACAATCGATGTGTACAGGTGTATGATCCTCGATGGTGACGGATGTGTCGATTCGATGATCATTCAATAATCACAACATTCAAAAGATGATGATGATGTTTATCTGTATCCATTTCCTACATATTTAGGAGATGAGTTAAAATCAATTAACTAATTGTTCATCATAATTTGAAGGGGAGATTCTTCAACTTTTTCCATTTTTTCTTCAGAAACAAAAACTGAATGAATCATTGAGCTGGTTGTTGTTGACGATATTCGATAATTTTATTATCATTATTATGAAGTCTCTTCTCCTCATCATGATGATCGTGATTAGTAGTAATACTAGTAATGAATAAAGAAGGAAAAAAAATGAAGGAAATTTGTCGATCGGCAACAATTAGATCGCTTTAGTCGCTCGCCGTTCTTTCGAATATTTACTAAATGATATCCGGTTAATTTCCGGATAAGAAAACAACGTCGTTTCTAAACGATTCGATCGATTTCATTACTCAATCAATTTAAAGATTTACTGCTATCTCCAAAAAAAGAAGAAATAATTCGAATTTAAGAGATATTGAAATTTTAATTCATATCATTCTCATTTCGATCAATCCATCTGATTTCAAGAAGTAACATAGTGGAGTGGAGTAGAGTGGTGTGAATTTGTCGGGGTGAGAAAAATGGAGGCATGACATTCCAAATGTCGAAGTGAGGGGGCGATACTAGTAGACACCAAATGGGATTGCTTGTGAACCGATTGATGGAGTCTTTTTTATTAGTTTGAGCACGGGAAGTGGACATTTTATTCTCGATTATTCTTGTTTATTATTATCGTTCGCCATTCATCAATTTGAATTGGCTCGTTCAATCGAATTCTGTCTTGTTTATCCGCCTTCCTTCTCCAACATAACAATAAAGTAATTCACTTAACTTTCTATTCATGATGCATCTAATATGACTTTGACAAATTACGATTGTTTTCTCAATTTTTACCTCTGGATACACAACTTAATTTATTAATGAGCGAAAGTTGTTGTTGTAGTATTTCCTGAATACATTCTCCATTCTCTTCGAAATGTTCGCAGTGGAATGACTAGAAGAAAGTGAAAAAGAATTCGACTAATAACTCCTCGTTTCATCCAACTTCCGTTATTGATTCAATGGTCGTCAGTTTTCATAGTCATTCATTTCGGGTGCAATCGTGGTGTCCGAGAGGAATTATAGTAATCTCATCACGAGATCGACAAAGTATCACGATTCGTTTGCTTCTGACGTCAATTGAACTGCTTATCTGTTCGATCGACTGAGAAGGAAGGAGAGAAAAGGGAAATTTATTAGACATTGGTGATTTGTCGAGGACAATTGAGGAAGAAGTTTTAGGTAAATCTTCGATTAGTATTTTCTTAACAGAATATGTGTTAATTAAGAATTTGTTGGGAGGAAAGGAGAAGTGGCAGAGAAAGAAATAAATGAGATTGTGAGATGAAGAAAAAGAAGAAATTATTTGGAACGACAGTTGTATAATGTCGACGAAAGTTTTCTTTGAGATTCCTTTCTCGTCAACAACAACCATTCCTCTTCGTTTCTGTTTAAAAGTTATCTAATTATTATAAATGTGACCATTTTGTGTGTTTCTGTCGTCAATATTGCGTTTGCTCATCTCACTGGAGTAGATAGATAGTTCATTACTTAATGTTTATTGAACGATAAAATAATCAATTATGTGCATGCGAAATACGAAAGCGGATGTTCGTGGGCGGATAATCATCAACAATGACAATGACTATGAGGCCATCCTCCTCTTACTTTCATAATGTAATTGTAATAATTGTGGTAATAAACTTTCTTCTTCTTTTGCTTCTCACTTTTATCAATAGATGTTAGCACAACTGTTCCAATATCCTCAATATACTACTCCCACCACCATCCTTTCTTTTCTATTCTCTACTACTCTCATCCGATGTGCATTCTATCGATTATGTCAATCTTATTCGCATTGATCTTCTTCTTCTTCTTCTTCTTTTCAATTATCTTCTTATTTGAACTGATCCATTTACCATATCAGATATTGCACATCTGCCTCTCATGCTAACGTCCGATCTCATCAACGAGAATTTCATTTGTTTACGATCATTTCTTAAACTTTCCATCCATTCTCATTCCAATAAAGTCAACAACTCCTTTCGTCCTAATTATCAGACTTTATTATTTTCAATCAATTATATCTCATTGATACAATCTTTTCCACTCCCTAACTTCCCCAAATAGACAGTGATTCCATTCGAAACGAAGTGATATCTCTACAAACATTCAACAATTCTGAGATGCACATGTAAGAAGTTTCCATTGGAGACTTGTTGACAATTGAAGATCCAATAATTTCTTCTTTTTCTGATATCGAGTATTCGTATTGTGTTGAGTGATTGAACCAGATCGTTAGTGGAACATTATTTGTGGTGAAATTGAGAAAGTAGATCGAGAATTTCGATCAACCCAAAACAAATGAAGGTGGTCCATCATAAGAACATCATTCACATAGACAACACCGCCAACCATCATAATCATAACAATAATAATATTATTCATGATTAGAATGACGATAAGTAACTGTGAATGTGGAACATCGATGCATATTTACCAATCATTCTCATTTTCATGTTATTCAAATATTCTCCATCCTCTCAAATCAGTGTGAGACGGGATAAATTCCAAATACATCCCAACATTAGCTATCCCGTTCGAACATCTGTCCACACCGACGATCCTGATGATTTAATCGATTTGGAGAGTGATGTCGCTTATTCGTCCTTATTCTCCCTCACCATTCAACTGATTCGTCGAAAATTTCAATTCCGACAACAAGACTATGATCGAACGTTAAACAATCGTTATCGTCAACGTTTAAAACGTTTGTACCAGCCCAACCGACACCTCTTTCAACCAAATCAATTCAATCCATTCGTTATGAGGAATCGAAGGAAATTCTTGAAGAAATCTTACTTGACCGCCAAATGGAGTAATTATCCTCGTTTTTATTTTCATTTATTGAAATCAGTTTAAAATCTAATTGTAAATTCCTTTCTAGACATCCTCACATCAATCACCATTTATACGGCTGACATGTTAGGTCGCTTTGTACATAATCGGACAATGCTCTACGTGACTCGTAAGATCGACGTACGACGACGACAACAGGAATTTCTTTGTAGAATGAAATCAACAGAATTACTCTTATTCTCTCCACAAATGGTTATTTCTTTTTTAAACAATTTCATCAATACATTTAATTCCACAGACAGAAGATTTGAATTGTTGGTGGGTGCAAATCATCCAACCCGACAATACCGTTCTAATTATCAATTATGGTTTGGAACAACATTGTTTATTGACTGAAAATCATATAGAAGATGGAGAGAATGATGTCGAATATTCGTGCTCATATTTCTTCTTCGAATATTCCACATACGATTTGGTGGATTCGGTGAGACAGGAAGGAAATCAGCCAATCTTCCCACAACAATTCGATGGAATGAACAAAGAGATTTTAGGGAAATCGAACGATCTTTCAATGGTCGAAGATGAATCGACGAAATCATTCTCCGGTTTTATCGAATGGAATGAAATGATGCCAACAGATATTGATAAGGAGGAGAATATCATCGATAATTCGATAGAAACTTATAAATCGTTTGTTGACATCAATGACGAGGTATTCTTTCATCCCAAACGAATTATGATACGTCCTAGTTGTAAAATTGGGAGAATGAAACATTTGACTTTTGGTCTGTCTGCGATGTTTCTTTTCCATCCAATTTCCACATCTTCTTATTTCCGATGGAGTTAACATTTTTTCTCTTTTCCAATTCTTCAATTCTTCAATTTCCGTTTTAGCAACAATTTATACGATAAGTCACAACGATTTACCTTTAGGTGATTTCATTAATCTCATTTTCTATAATTCACCTCGAAAACAAATACTTTGTAAGAAAGCCAATTCGAATTTTGTTGAATGGAAAGTTGGAATTTATGAAAATTTATTAAAATCTTTTCATTCATTTAGAGTCATGATTTCTCCAGTCTTCCATTGTTACCACACAATTGTATTTGGCATTATTCAACCGACTCAAATGAAATATTTAGTAGCTACGTCAATTGGCAAGCGATTTCGAAAGATGATCAGACGATAATGAAACGGAAATATCGACAATTGAACAATATCTATTCAGAATGTAGTCATCATACGAAGAATGATTGTAGAACGGCTGCTAATGATATTCGCCTCTTATCTCAACGTTTATCTGTTCCACTCGATTTATGTCGATTACAAGTGCCGTTAATGCGACGACGAAATCGATTATTTTGTACTCCACTCAAACGTCGTCGTCCGAAGAGACGATACGTCTGCAATAAATGGACATTAATCATCTCACGAAGTGCTTCGTTGTCAGAATAAGATGGAGATGAATTCGAATAATTTTTCTTTTTTAGTTTATTTAGAATTTCTCTTGACAATTCTTTCCCCAAACCGAATTAATTAATAGAAAGAATTTCGAGAAAATCTTCTCAAATAATTTCCATTTTCCTTTTTTTTTTCTCTTATTCTTCGACAAACTCTTATACTTTCCCCCCACATTAAAATCACAAGTTATATTCAATGAGACAATATTATAATAGATTGAAAAGATGAAAAAAAAAGAATCGTCATAATAAATTAAATTTGGTTGAATGGAATCTGTTTGATGAGAGTGGAAATTTTTAATAGTTGAACGGGGAAAAGAAAGATCATTCTCTTGCAATTGATTGATAAGAGTGAAATGAATTCTTTTTCGAAAATGAATTCCAACAAATTTCGGTGTCATTTCGTCAAATCGGAACAGAATTAGTTATATGACCGTTTAAATAGGTTAGGATAGATGATAAATAAGTGGGAGAAGTGATAATTGTGTCACTTCCGATGAATAGTTCGGAATCGATCGATTTGTCCGTACGAAGTTGATGGACTGAACGAATTTCTGAATGAGTCATTCCCCCCACGATATAAATAAAATATTTTGATGCTCCTGTCAATGGAATGACATTCCCATAAACCTGATTATTGATAATATTGAAATCTTTCGAATTATGTCTGGATGGTGAAGGAGATTGATCTTTCCCTTCTTTCGGTCCTCGACGAGCACTAGCAGTAATGTCGCCTTCGCCACCAGAATGAAAACGTGACGTATTAGCGAACGGATTTAATCGGGTCGTTAATTTATTTGAGGATTTCGATTGAGTTCCAGCATAATTTGTGTCGAGCAATTTAATTAATGGAAATTTCTCACATGACAAATTTCCAGTGATTAGATCTCTGATGAAACTTTGTATCATCGGACGCCATTGATCACACATCAGAACGTTATCAATAGATAATTGATGATTTGGTTTCAATGATTTATCACAACGTTTTTCGATCAATTTTTGATAGAAATGAAATAATTGAACATGACTCTCTGACATGTTCACATGAGACATCATCTGTTCAATTTCGTTAATTGATAATTTCTTTTCATTAAACGACTTTTTTGAGTAGCCTCTTTGTGTCAAATAAATTAAGAGAATTAATCGTAATCGATCCATTTGATCAATATTAGAATCTTTAATAATTTGTAAGAAATCCAATACGGGCTGACAATTAGCGACAACTGTTTGTTCGACTTCGATCAATTTCTCCAAACGACTATAATGTTTCATTACACGTTCCAATAATGTCAATGTCAATTGAACGTCATTCTTCTCTTTAATCTTATGTGGTGCCAATCGTTTCAATCGATTATTGATTTGTGCTTGTTGATCTTGTACATTCTCTTCAAATGTCATTAATTTCCTTTCATCATTAGTCAATTCTTTCAACTTATTCGACAATTTCATTTGAGCGACATTTAATGAATCATATCGAATCGAATCCCACAACCGTCGATATGGTGAGAAATTTTGTAATGTTTTTTCTTTCTCACTCGATTGTTGAATTGACGGTTGTTGTTGTTGGGATGATTGTGTGATTTGACTCGTATAAATTTCGTCTAATAAAGAAAATGTTTTGACGTCGTTGAAACCGTTTTGTTTTGATAATGATAATTCGTGTGAATTGTGATCGATTGATTGATAGAAAACTTCGTATAATAATGATTCAAAACTAGCTTCATGAATTAATGGCGATAATGGATCAATGGAACGATCAACAATTAATAGACATGATGAACATGACGTCACTTTCACTTTATCAATTTCTTCTTTTAATTGAACTTCAATCTTCTTCGCCAATTTTGTACAAACATTCGAATTCTTCTGATATCGAATATTTGGAATTTCATTATATGAGAAGAACAATGTCATTAATCGTCGAACGATCTTTTCTTCCATCTTCATCTGCATATTCTCATTCGACAATAAACTGAGTTTGAGGAATTCGTTTCCATCATCCTCATCTGTCAATGATAATGTATAAGAGAGATGAGTATATGGATGAAAGGCTAAATTCACTTGCCAAATCGAAATAAGTGAAGTCGGATTAGGTGAATAACTCATACACTTCTCATACATCTCACTTGAACAAGTAGTAAGGAAATAAATATATGACGATTTATACAATCCTTTTTTTTGATCTTCGATAATTTTACTGATATTCTCCGATGTACATTCCACTAAATAAATGACATCGAATGCTGGTAATGGTTGTCTTTGTTTCTTAATAAATTCAATCAACGTTATACCCATATTAATGAGTGAACTGAATTTGAGAGATCGATTAATCAAATTTAGTCCCAAATCGTCCACCACTAACACACGAAATATTTTACTGATATATGAATTCTTCTCCATAGCATTCTCGTTAAATTGTGACAATATATCATTGAGAAGAACTGTCTGCAATTTCTCCAATAACAATTTCATTCTCTTAAAACTTCACTTTAACAACAATCGAATGATGAAAGAAATCTGAATGAAATTTATTTTAAAAAAAATCGATTGAAACAATATTTTTAATGAAAAAATTTTGAATAATTTTTTTTCCTTATTTCTAGTAATTTAACCGAAAAGAATGAAGAAAAAGAAAAATAATTATCATAATAATTATTATAATTAATGAATTATTATTAATTCTCTTATGGAAATTAATCATTTTTTCATTTAAGCTTAAAAGTTGAAATTTCTTAAATTTAAAACAAATTCCATATTTAAAGTTTCCAGATGAGATATACGAGTAAGCTTACATTAGATAGGAAGTTGCAACTGCTTTTTAACTAGATATTTATAGGTGGAAGAGCGCACAATATTCGACGTCATCCTTCTAACAATTTTAAATTAGTTGTCATTTAATTGAGAAAAGTGAGCGAAAGAGAATTTTCATTTTTGTTTCATTTCTTCCTTTTGGAAAGAAATTGAAATTTGAATATGGCGCTAGACGGTGAGCAACCATCAATTTTCTTTCTATGTACTATCGAATCCAAAACGATGATGAGTAGCAGCAAACGTTGTTTCGAGCGAACGTTAACCGTCGGTGAATTGAAAGTGAAATTGGAGAAGATAACGAAGATTCCCATAGATCATATGCGAATTGATTTGTATAATTCTTCCAAAAACTTTCTCGAGACTTTGCACAACGAAACGAACAAATTAACTTCATATCCCATCAACAACACTTGCACATTACGAGTAGTTGACGCGTCGAAGGATGTGACGGATAAACCACATAAAGTCATCACTGACTCATGTTATTCGCAACTCAAGAATACGATTCGAGATTATAAGAAACAACATAAATTAGGTATAAAGAAGTCATTTCTGTTTGTTCATTTAATTCTCTTTTTTTTTCAGGACGATTTGCAGGTGAAAGTAAAAAGAAGTTTTTTGATGCGGATGGGAAACCGATTAAGCGGAGTCAATATGAGACAGCGATAGCGAAAGAATTGAAAGAAAAATTCGAAGTTGGAACGAAATGTGAAGTGAATGTCGTAGGAAAAGAGAAACGTTCAGGACGTATCGCTTTCATTGATCATGTACTCTTCAACACAAAATATCCTTTTGTTGGTGTCGAGTATGATGAACCAATTGGAGCGAACGATGGAAGCGTCCAAGGTATCCACTATTTCCATTGTTCGCCCAATCATGGTTCATTCGTCCCACCAAGTTGCATCGAAATCTCCGAACGAGATCGTGACGTTAATCATTATCAATCATTATTTGGAACAGTTTCTGGTGACGAAGACGATGACGATGATGACGATGATGATGATGAAGGTAATTTGAGAAGAGATTATTCAACTACTTCTTTATCTACTATTACGTCCGAATCGGATATATCTTCCATTCCATCATCATATTCCAGAAAGAAATGGAATTATTAACATTAATTCCATCGATAATCGATTGATTATTTGTCCTTCTCAAAAAATCAAATGTTTCCCATTGAGAAATAAGTCGAATAAAAATTTTAATCGCATTTCAAAGGAAAAATAAAATTAATTTGAGTTATAAATTAAAATAATTTAAATTTTATTAAAATAAATTAAAATAAATTAAACAGGAAATAGTATTAAATTGAGAACTTTAGAAGTCATTTCATTTATTTTAATTCTTTCAAGAACTATTGTTAAAAATTCCGTTATTAATGATGTTCAATCATAGAATACATTTGGTGATAGTGAATAATAATTGTCTTTTATTAGTAGACATAAAAAATATTTTATAAAGGTAATCGACGTGCTCGAACTGCAATCATCAGTTGGCGAGTGTATTCTGATGGAATTCCCAATTTCCGATATTTCTCTTCGATTGCATTCTCATTCCCATCATCAATCCGTTCCTCCATCAAATAACGTGAGAAACATATGAATCTCAAAGATTTCAATGAGAGATTTATAAGGAAAAATTCCCGATGTCGATAACCGGCACCAGCCACATAATGGACACCTCCATGTTGATAGAAAGTTCCGTCGTAACAAGCCGACGCTGCGAACCAAGTTGGAATGAGATTCTCACAAATTAATTCTATTCTCCTCCATGACGAAGTATCGCAATCGAATCTCCAGAGATATTTATCGATTTCTTCATATCGATCCAAACTCTCTTCGACGATTCCACCGAAAACGAAAACGAAATTTTTATGTTGTCCATGTGAATGGAATTTGCGACTACGTGGAATGTCCATTCCTTCTGGTAATTTTATCAAATCCTCTTCGAATGTCATTAGGTTCATCACCGGAATTTCATTTAAAGAGCGAACTTGACGTTGATGAGTTGAACCTCCGAACAAATATAATTTATCTTTCCATATTGCTGGTTCAGCTCGATAGAATCCGGTTGTTTTCATAAATGTTGCTCGGCATTGGATTGTGTCGGCATCGAGGTCAATTTCAAACAATTTCGAATAATATTGTTGATGACCATCGATGCCACCAATTATGTAGATTTTCTGATTATAATAAAAGATTGTTCCACCATAAACTCGTGGTGGTTGATCAATTTCATCACTGACAACTGATGTAAATTTCCGTTTTTTCCATTGGAAAGTTGTCAATGATAATTGATAAACTTCCGATCGTAAATTTTCACTAAATACTTCCGATGTCCCACTATATAACATCAAATAATCAGACCCGACCAAACAGATGGCGGGCGATGCACATAGATCTACAGGAATATCACCTGTCGTTTTTTGTTGATACCATACTCTTGTCAAAATGTTATATCGCCACAATTCAGCAAATACTTGAGGAAACGTTCGATTGTCATAACCGCCCCATAACCACAAATCAGTCGCTGTCGCTACCATACGATGACCAGACCGTCGTGATGGTTTCACCGATCGATGAGTCAACCGAATTGTCTTGTACATCTGAGGTAGTTTCGTACCCTAAATAATTGAACATAAAGAAATTGAAAGAGGAGAAGAAATAATAACAAAAATCATCGTTTGATGACGTCTTTGCATTGTAGAACTGAAAAAGCTTTTCGCGTTTTAATCGAAATCTGAAGTGAATTACAAAAAGAAAAATATTTAACTTTCGAGACCATAACCATTCACTTATTTGAGAGAAAAATGTCATTTTGGATGGAGAGCGCACAATTCTCGACTTTTCTATTTTCCACACTACTTTTATACCCAATTCCTATTCAATTCACTCATACTCATCTCATACACATTTCACTACGTCCAATTATTTCTCGATAAATTTCAACATACAAAATTCAAATTTCATCCAACTAATTTCTATTTTGATTGAGCTTAACATTTTCTTTCTAATAATCTTCTAAAAATTTATTGATTGAAATCGGTCAGGAACGACATTTCCCATTTGGCAATTAATGACGTCGTAGCTCGTCGATTAAAACTACTTATAACATAAAAAAGAAAATGACAAATTTTTATTTTCAAAATCAGAAGAAAATTTATTTTGAATTTTATAAGAATTTTATATATTTCGGAATTTGACATGAGAGATCATTGTAGTATTGACTTTATGAATATCCCTAGCATACAAAATTTGATAAACAGTAACGTTGCAAAATAAGTTAATGTTACGTTGAATCCACCTTTAACTTTACGTAAAATAACTAAAATGTAACCTTAAAAAGAAATTTCATGTCATTTATTTAGAAATTTTTCTCTACAAAAATATCTGGTATATGTCATTTATTTATAATCATTGGTTAATTTTTTTTTTTTATTACGACAAATCAATTTTTTTTGAAAAGAGCTAAAATATTACTTTTATGTACAATTTTTAGTTGTAATTACGGTAACTTTCTTCAAAGTTAAACGTTGATGTTACTGCTTGCTTTTAAGTAACTATAACGTTACAAACAAAAATTTTGTATGCTAGGGATACTTCGTTGAATTTTTCAAGTTGGCTATTATTGTGTTTCAGTTTCTCATTAGACGAGCTTCAATTTGAGAGGAATTTATTAGGAAACAAAATTAAGTTAATGGAGTATGAGAAAATGAAGGAAATATAATATGTTGTGTTAATCTCAATTTAACTTTTTATTCTGCAATTCTCATTTACTCGTGGGAAAATTCGAGATTCAATTAGACTAATTCTTTTTACGGAGAATGTTGAAGGAAAAAATGGATATAGTAAAGGTGAGTTGAAAATGGAAACTTGTTGTAAATGGACGCCAGTTATTGATGAGACGGATAGCTTAATCAATTTCAAGAAGCGACTTATTTGAAGGAAAAGAATCAATTATTTTACCACAATCTCCAATTGAATAACGTTTCATTTGACTGTTTGTTTAATCTCATCATTTCCACCAACGGAATGAGAAGAAAAGGAATGAACACTCAATTTCTCAATTTGAAGATTGGAATCCAGAATATCATTCTCGCATAATTAAGTTCGTCTTTCGAATTATTTATGTAAATTTGATTAATTGTCGTGAAAAACTTTGGAATCGCTTAAGTCATAAGGTCAGGCTAAACTGACAATATTGAAATCTGAGTGAAAGTATTGGTGCTTATATTGTAGTGTAACAGAATTGTGAGTGAAAAGAAAACTTTTAAAATTTCCCTAAAATAAATGAACTGAAATTAACACGATAATTATCTATTAACTGGAATGATGGTTTTCGAGGATGATGGTTTTTCTGAAATAGAGAAAATTGAATAAAATTAGAACTAGAAATTTTTTGAGGTGGCGGTTTGAGGTGGAAATAGGACGCGTTGATTGATGAGACAAATAAGATGAGAATTATATAAGTTTGGTGATCGTGTGATAGATGAGGAGAACAAGAAATTGACGATCGATAGTGGGACGTTGAAAGAACAATAATTGGAAGGAGAAGTTGGATGCTTTTAAGTGACCTTGTAAAATTACCGTTAGAACGTAAATGGAACAGAGAAGTTGGTGATAATAATTGAAAAGAAAAGAAGATGATGCAAAGTTCGATTGAGTTTTGTTTCTTATATTTCCTTTCTTCCTTGTTGGAGGGATCGGGTTTATTATTTCTTTCTATTTTTACTCCTTCTTCCACCAATTCACTGAACAAAATAATTATAATATCAATCTCTAGTCGATGTTTTGTTAAGTGGTGAGATTGTGTGCATTGGGTATAAGCAACAGAAAAGATCTCTTCCAGTTTCTTATTATTGTCGATGATGATGGTATCAACAGTATACAGTTCGTAGCGATACAGCTGAAGACGAGGAGGAGAATGTAGTTGGTGGGGAGGAGATGTAGTCAGATGGACGGATAGTTTTTTCCAAACGGAATGTTTTCTATACATCTCGAATACTTCGAAAATGAATGTGAGAGAGGATGGTTTATAGTACGAGGACGAGTATTCGATGGAATTGAATTGCACGGTACGTAATTAGTTTTCACTGCCAATTCCAATTTCTTCATTTTCTTCCAAAAACTTAATATTTATTGAGACATTCTAATCATTAACAATTGTAGTACTGAATTAATTCTGAAAATCATCACAACAACAACAACAACTACAACAACAACAACAACAACTAACTTTCATTCTCTTATTAGTCATTTTTACAAATTCTTCATCTGTGATTTAGACGAAAATTTATTTTCTTCCAATTTGATACAATTATCAATTATTTATCATTATTATACGTTGTCGTTCTTCTTCTTCTTCTTCTTTTTCTTATTGTTGTTGTTGTTTTTGTTGTTGTTGTGCAACGTTTATATAAATCTAAACATAGAGAGATGAAGAAAGTGATATATGTAGAAATTGATCTCTGTTTGCATTTTTTGAAATATTGTGAGGTTCGTTGATTGATGGAGAGTTGTGTGAGGAGGAAAGTGGAAAAGAAGAATTTTCTGGAGAACTTATGCAATCATGAAGAGTTTAACGGTGTGTTGATGGAGAGAGTGGATGAGTGGAAGAAAAAGAGAAAATTAATCGATTGTTTGAATTGACGAGCGTTTTCTTTTCCTGATCTTTCTACTCACACATCTATCTCATACGTATAATCATTAGATAATAATATATATGGAAGTGAATGGAAACATTTGATTTCTTGCACATATTCTTATTAATTAATCAATCTTTTCCTTCCCCTCCAGAATATTATTAGAACAATGATCTCTTATATGAAGAGACTTCTTCATTCTTACCTTCAATTAAATGCATAAAATTATTTCAAACTTTCAATCGTTCAATTCATTTATCCATATATCATCATCATCATCTCATTCTCACAGAGAAATAGAGAGACAATAGACAATGGCGGACGAAGTAGGAAACGCCGAACAAGACGACGTCTCATTCCTTAGAACAGTTTCACTCATTCTCTCATTCATTTCAATCTCCTTCTCTCTAGGAAGATTTGATATGTCTCAATTGCGGATCGGCCAGCGCCGGTCGACGATTAGCTTTAGCTGGAGAAGGTTTCGGCAATCGCATGTGTTTCCTCGAAGACTTTTCTATCGAAGTTTCTTCTCCTCTCCAATTGTCAATTTGTAATATTTGTTGTAGAATGTAACTCCAAATTTGACGGAAGGCGTTTTCCTTCTGGAACAAGCTTTGAGTGTTCGAGCGTTACAAGAGATGTTACAAGCAAATGATCATTCAGGAGTTTACTTTTCATTATAATCATTCATCATCATCATCAATCCGTCTAATAGGGATCCCAATCGACAGGTCACCGTACACTACTTTATGGCCATGCTATCAAACTACGACATTATCAGAGTAATATGGTTAGTTGATGATATAAAGGAAATTGAATGAATCGTTCGGAAAGTATTTATCTTGTCTTTCTACAAGTACCTCGTCCGATAAATTAGCATTCGATGTCGGATTATTAGAACAAATTAAAGATGAATCATGTTGGTGGACAATCAATCCCGCATCGAAACAAAGATCCGAAGGAGAAAAAGTTCGAGTTGGAGACGATGTCATTCTAGTGAGTGTATCGTCCGAAAGATATTTAGTTCATTTTTTCTTTTCTTTCTATTCATACCAACATTCTCATTACTATGTAGCACATTTACTCATCATCCGATTCATCATTATTCCATGTCAACGCATCCTTCCATCAAACATTGTGGACGATGTTACCCATTTCCAGTGGTACCATCCGAACCAGATTCTCTGGTTAATTTTTCTGTTCTTCTAATGCCAATTCAATTTTGAAATACTTTGAAAGGATATTCATTTGGAGGTGAAATTGTTCGTTTATTTCACGGTTCCATGGACGAATGTTTAACAATACCAGCAGCTGGTAGTTCAGATTTGCCATTCGGGTCACTTTTTTTTACAATCTCAATTCATTCAATTAATTTCCTCTTTTCAGTGTCATTTATGAAAGTGGTGGAGTTTGTAGTCATGCACGATCACTCTGGCGTATCGAACATACTAGAACGAAATGGGCGTCTGGTTTCTTAGCTTGGGATACGACCGTTCGTATTCGTCACATAACATCGGGTAGATATATGGGAATGATGACAGAGAGTGCAAATGAAGAAGAATTGACACAAATGATAAATAACAAACAAATAAGTTCATGGCGATTATATTTGATTCATCGGAATGCTGCTTTGGCTGATGCCATCACATTCGTCATTCGTCAAAACAAAGACGAGAAGAAAACGAATGAAGAGACTCAAGATGATAATATGGGAGTAGCGACATTGAAATTTGGAGATACGCAATTCTTCCTTCAACACGCAGCGACCAATTATTGGGTGTCATACGAGACATTCGAAACGAAGAAACGTGGAGTGGGCAAAGTGGAAGAGAAGAATGTGGTGATTGCAGCTGAAGGACACATGGACGATTGTTTCACTGTTGCACGTGCACAAGAAGAGGAATCACGTTCAGCAATCGTAATACGGAAATGTTCGAGATTATTCACGAAATTCATACGAACTATGGAAATTAGTGCCAGTGGCTATATGGATGAATATCGTCCGCCTCGAATTAGTTTAGAACAGATTCTTAATAGTTTAGATGATCTCATCGCATATTTCGCACAACCACATAACGATATGGAACATGAAGCGAGACAATTGAGATTGAAAGCGTTGAGGAATCGACAAGATCTCTTCCAGGAAGAAGGAATGATTGCTCTCGTTTTAGAAACGATCGATCGATTCTCTCAATGTCGTCAGAAATTACCTGTTATCACTGATATTATGGTTACAACGACAGCTGAAGCAACTGGTCGTTTACCAGTTGGAAGTAATCCGACAGGTGCCCAAATGTATCAGAATATGGATTTATATGACGTCATTTCAGATAAATTATATGTTTTATTGGCAGCACTCATTAAAGGAAATCGATCGAATTGTGCACAATTCGCTCAAAGTAATCGATTAGATTGGTTAGTCGATCGATTAGCAACTCAACAAGCTAGTGCTGGAGTATTGGAAGTGTTCCATTGTATTCTTATAGACAGTCCAGAAGCATTAAACATGATTAAAGAATTCCATATTCAAACCATTATTTCTTTATTAGATCGAGGAGTTCGAGATCCGAGAGTTCTCGACGTTTTATGTTCATTGTGTGTAGGAAATCGTGTGGCAGTCCGTGGAAATCAGAATATGATTCTTTGGAATTTATTGATGAGACAAGATTTGTTATTTCAATCGAAAGTTGTTGATCATGTGGCGTGTATGAGACCAAATCTTTCTATACGCATCGAGAATAGTCAGAACACTTATCATAAATGGTATTATGAGGTGGTTGTAGATTTGGTGGAACAAACCACTTCAACTCCACCACATATGCGTATTGGTTGGGCATCGACATCTGGTTTCAAACCGTTTCCTGGTTATTCTGACGGTTGTGGCGGTATTATCCGTTCACATGGAATTGGTGACGATTTATCGTCATGGGCTTTTGATGGCACATCATTATGGACGGGTGGTGTTGAATTTCCATTACCAGAATCACCACAATTCTCTCCTACCAGTCTCCAATCTGGAGACGTCATTGGTTGTACTTTAAATTTATCAGCAACAAATCGTAAATTGACATCGATCACTTTCTATTTGAACGGAAATAAAGTACCTGGATCTTTCTGTTCTTTCTCATCAAATGGTTCATTTTATCCAGTCGTATCATTATCAGCAAGAGGAGCAGTTCGATTCCTTCTCGGTTATGAACATGGTCATTTGAGATATGGTCCACCATCTGATGATTATGCTCCTTTTTCTGAATGTTTATATCATTTGCAACGAATCCGAATAGAACCTTGTATCTATTTCGGAGATTATCATCGTTCCATATTCTCCGGTCCTGCTAAACAATCAGAAGATTTAGCATTCATCCCACAACCCATCGACACGTCTCATGTTAATGTTCCGAATTATATCGAAAGTCTTCAAGAGAAATTGGCGGAAAATATTCATGAATTGTGGAGTATGAATAAAATACAAAACGGTTGGCGATATGCAGATTTCCGTGATGATCAACGAATGTTTCACACATGTCTCACAACGTTTGAGAAATTACCGTTATCTGAGAAACAATATGATTTCAATTTAGCTCTCGATTCTCTCAAAGTCATTTTGGCACTCGGTTACAAAATACGTGTGGACCCTAAACAAGAAGATACTAAACGATTAAAATTCATTAAACTACCGAACGATTTCCTCCAACCAAACGGTTATAAACCACAACCGCTCGATCTGAATAATATTCAATTGAATGAGAAATTGGAGAAATTAATAGATAAATTAGGAGAGAATATTCACAACGTCTGGTGTCGTGATCGAATCAATCAAGGATGGACGTACGGTTTGAATGAGAATCAAGATCATAAACGATCTCCTCATCTCATTCCATACGATATGGTGGATGAAAATATTAAGAGAATTAATAAAGAAACGGCAAGTGAAACTGTTCGAACTCTATTAGCCTACGGATATTTGATCGATTCACCAAATTTGGAAGTAGATCTACTCGAACATGAATCGAGTCAAATCGCTTCGTCATCTACGAAAATTTCCACTCCAATTCCCACCGGAGTTAAGAAACCGACAAGAAAATTTCGAACTTATCGCGCTGAATTATCGTACGCTGTCTATCATGGTAAATGGTATTTCGAAGTGGAAATATTGACAGATGGTCCAGTGTTGGTTGGATGGACAAGTGCGTCGACGAAAGCGTCGAAGATTTTAGGTGAATCATCAAATTCTTATGCGTTTGACGGTTGTTCGGCACAAAAGATTAATGAAGAATCAGAACCGTTCGGTAAGAAATGGCGTATTAGAGATATAATTGGTTGTTTCCTCGACCTTCAAGATCATACTGTTCATTTTAGTTTAAACGGTGAATTATTGATTGATGGTGATGGTTCTGAAATCGCTTTCTCTCATTTACCAGACGATGAAGGTTTCTTACCAGCTTTCACATTATCTGATGGTCAACGCATTCGAGTGAATTATGGGAATGATGTTAATTCATTGAAATGTTTTACACAATGTGGATTACAAGAAGGTTATGCACCGTTTTGTGTCAATATGACTCGGTCTCTACCAATGTGGTATTCGAGAAAGTTACCGAAATTCGTCAATGTTGTTGGAGATGATACGATGAAGATAAATGTTGAGAGAATTGCACAAAATCATCATACACCACCTAGTCTGAAAATCATCTCAAAAACATTTCTTCAAACTGATGTGGTAACAGAAACGACATTAATTCGATTGAATCTTCCAGTTATTTGTAATAATACATTCGTCTCATCCGCTATCGCTCAACAAAGACAATTGCAAGCTATCGATACTTATCGTCAGAAGAAGAAAGAAGAATCGCTAAAATATTCGACATTCGAACAATTTGCCAATGTGGGAACGAGTGACCAGAGTCGATTTGGTGCAGCGAGAAATCGTTTTCGAGCCCGAAACCGAAAATTCCGAGGAGCTTCAACACCTAAAAGTACATTGACAGCTAAACATAATTTGGATGCTGTCTCCACTGCTACTGGTGCTACTTCGACGGATGTTGGAGATCAAACATTAATAGCATCATCAACAGGTGGTGGTGGTGGTGGTGGAAAATTTTTCGATCGATTAAGAAAAAAGAGAGAGAGAAAGAAAAGAGGAGGGACTGTTGATCCACAAATGGATGGTCGAATGACGGATAATTTGGGTTTAAGTTCAAGTAGAGGTGAAGGAATTGGAGGTGCATTAAATGAGAGTGGCCAAATGAATTTGATGGGATCGACAACTCGTAGTGAAGGAGGACAATACCAGGTGGCTAATGAGAACAAACAGGAATTACAAGAACTTCAAGCTACACTCGATTTCGTGGATGAATATTGTTTTGGTGTTCGTGTCTTTCCCAGTCAGGATTCCGCTAACGTCATGGTCGGTTGGATTACTCCAGATTTTCGAGCACCACCGGATATGGGAATGTTGAGTCTCCAGAAATTGAGCAGTAAATATTTGCCCAATGTCTGCACAATTATGAGTGATTCTGGTGTGTCAACCATCCGTCGAAGTTCATTTCTGGTAAATTGTTCCGATTTGATGAATGCATACAACTCTCTTGAAATGAGTAGTCGTGCCAATAGTCAACCGAATCCAAATTACTCATCGTCCAATATGGATAACGCAGGAAATGCAAGTAGTGGAAATGTATCTGCCACTGCACGACATACATCAGCACAAGGTTTGCTCGTCTGGTGCATTTTAAATACGACGACTGGTATTTTATCATTTAATATTAATGGACGTGATTTACCATTCACCTTACAAGTAGAACCAGGTTGTCTACTTTATCCCGCCGTCTTCATAGATTTTACTGCACGAGAAGCGATTCAATTCGAATTAGGAAGATTGAAAGGACGATTACCATTATCCGCCGCTCTCTTTCCATCACTCGGGAAACATTTGCAATGTTTCTGTCCACCTCGTTTATGTGCTCAATCGTTAGCTTTCTCGTATTGGGCAAGAGCACCAAATCCGATGTTGAGAGTTCACACCCTCCGAATGAGTGAAATGCGCGGTTGGAGTGTACTCGCAGATGATGCAACACAAATGCACGGAATCTATATTCCTGAAGATGATGTTTGTATGGATATTTTGGAGTTGAATGAGAATGAGAAAATGTGCAAATTCTATAAACACACACTACAATTGTATGAAGCAGTTTGTGGCTACGGAAACAATCGGATGGCACATGAAGTTGCTCGATTAATCGATTCTGAACAATTGATGTATGCATTGAAGAATCATTCAATGTCTGGTAGTTTGAGACGAGCGTTCCACGATTTAGTTATCGCTTTACATTTACGCAGTTTGAGTAATGTTCGAGCAGTTACTCAAACTGAAATGATTTGTCCATTAACTGAAGAATTATCTGAATTGACATTATATCAAGATGGGAATGAAGTGACGAGAACTGATGCATATATCGTAACTAATACACCATCCATCGGTATTCGACCTGAACAAATCGAATTTGAGAAACATGTCGATCATCATGAAGTTGAAGAGAGTTCTCAAACCATTCTATTGCCACCATATTTCCCCATTGAACAATTAAAGAAACATGTGCTCTTATCTCTCATTGAAGCGATAGCGAAATGTCAACATGGCGCATTAACTTGTCGTGATCCGACAGGTGGATCATTCGTCTATTATTTCGTTCCTTTACTCAAATTACTCGATTATTTATTGGTGATGGGCGTTTATTCCAATATCGAATTAGCGTCAATTTTGTCAATTTTAGACCCTCAATTATTTCCCCCACCAAATATCGAAGAATGTTCCGTATTGAGATCAGGTCTCGGTCTCCTCAAAATGCAGTTGGACGAACCAATAAAATTACGCCTTTGTTACATCCTACAACGAATATGTGATCTAATTCTCCGACATAAAATCGAAGCGATTGTCTCTTACAGTTCTCAATTCGTTTCTGATATTCAATCAGATCAGAAATTGAGATATAATGAACTGAAACATTCAACATTAGCACCAGCCATCATGGCAAAGAAGACGAAAGAATTTCGATGTCCAGCTAAAGATCAAATGAATATGATTATTAAAATGGCATCAGAAGAAGATGTGGATGATTCGGAGGGATTTGTCATGAACGAATCTTTAATTGAATCAATTCAAAATTTTCATCGAAACGTCATTAATACGAGTTATTATTTGGCGGTTGAAGAATCGCGATCGAAGGAAGATGAAGAAGCTGCAGCATTATTGGCTTCTACCACCACATTACCAGATCAGTTAGCTAATGCGGTGGTGAGTGGATGTTGTGGTATAAACGACGGTTTTATTACCGATGACAATTCTTCCGTATTTCCACCCAAAGTCGATTTCTCTCGTGTGATGGTGGAGACGGTGAAACGATGGGCGAATGACGGTATGGTTGAAGATCATGATTTAATACGTGAAATGTTCGCATTACTTTATCGTCAATATAACGGAATTCGAGAATTAAGTGATAGTTTAGCAAAGACTTATGTGATCGGATCGAGTAGTATAAAAGATGTTAATCGATTATTGAGATCTTTAGCAATCGTTCGTAGTTTATTACAAGTTCAAATGAGTTCAGATGAAGAGAATATTATGAGACAATCACTTAATGAATTGATGGATAATAAAGTGTTTTATCAACATCCTGAATTAATGAGATGTCTCTGTGTCCATGAGACAGTGATGGCAGTGATGGTTAACTGGTTAAATCGAACGAAACAACAAGAGGCCGAGCATATCACTCAACAGCCTCAACCGCCTCCAGTTTCTTCTCCTCCCATCGCCATTTCTCATAGTGAACAAAACTTGACAAAGAGTGGACAAATGCAAACTCCAGCTATTCAAATAACGCCACATGCACCACCATCATTTCAACCAGGAATAGCTGAAACTGAATTTCATGATGTAACTATCTCAGCTACTACTACACAATCCAATCCCGTAACAACTCAAAGTGCAACTTCCACTAAAGATGACAATACGGCATTAGTTGTAGTTTGTTGTAAATTTCTTTGTTATTTCTGTCGGACGAGTGGTCATAATCAACGAGGTATGTTCGAACATCTCGCTTATCTTCTCGATAATAGTGACATGTTACTTGCACGTCCTTCACTTCGTGGCTCTTGTCCTTTAGACGTAGCATCATCATCATTGATGGATAATAATGAATTGGCTTTAGCCTTGTCAGATACACATTTGGAGAAAGTGACAGCATATTTATCAAGAGCTGGACTACAATCCAATGCGGAATTATTGTTGAAGAATTATCCAGATATTGGTTGGGATCCGGTGGAAGGTGAACGGTTTTTAGATTTCCTTCGATTCTGTGTTTGGGTCAATGGAGATTCGGTAGAGGAGAATGCAAATTTAGTAGTTAGACTATTAATAAGAAGACCGGAATGTTTGGGACCAGCTTTACGTGGTGAAGGTGGTGGATTGTTACGAGCGATTAAAGACGGAATAAATATGAGTATCGCAATTGCAATCGCTCAATCGTCGAGTAATATCGCGTTGAAAGTGGCAATAGAACAAGCATTCGAAAATGAGAATATCGAACATTTGAGAGTAGCCGCCTCTCAATACAATCTCAGTGTACTACCACCAGAAGATGATGAAGATTATGTTGATGTTGGCGGTGCTGTTCTTACTTTCTATTCAACGTTAGTTGATCTGTTGGGTAAATGTGCACCTTCGGAAGAAACGATAAAACAAGGACGAAGTGATTCGGTTCGTGCTCGTGCAATTTTACGGTCGTTGGTAAGTATGGAAGATTTAGAAGGAATTTTATCATTGAGATTCATCATTCCTATGGTTGGCTTCCAAGCATACAATTCTCAAATGAATACATCAATTACAACGACATCAAATAGTAGGAGTCAACCAATAAAACCACCACGAATTGAAGAAATAATTTCACCCATTTATTTTCTACCAGGAATCGTTCCACCACACAAATCTTCCGTTGTCACATTTCTTGATCGTGTTTATGGAGTTAATGAACGTGAAATGTTATTCAGATTATTGGAGAATTCTTTCCTTCATGATATGCGAATCGCTATCATATTAGATCAAGCGAAAGGTGCTGATGCCGATTCCGCTCTCGCCATTAACCGTTATTTAGGAAATTCGGTTCTTCCTTTATTAATTAAGCATTCGGAGATGTTTGCCGATGCTGAATATCGACAAGTTCTCTTACAAGCCACATTACACACCATATATCGATTATGTAAATGTCAATCGTTGACTAAAGGACAATTAGATGTCGTTTCTAATTTTCTCGTTGCATTTACAAATGAAATTCCACCATCATTAATGACGAAATTATTAAAGAAAATATCTGCTGATGTTAGTGCATTAACGGATTCGAATGTGAACACCATTACGAAAAAGACGAATCAATCGAACAGTCAATCGAAAAAGGAGACGAAAGCGAATAGTTCGGCATTGCCTTATACCGCCGTCATTCTCCGAGTTCTCACCTTGTGGTATAATCGGTGCGGACAATATTATAGTGGAGATGGTAGTCCAATTCTCGGTACGGCATCAGAAGAAGAACGACGACTTACCATGATATTATTCACGGCCATATTTGATGCATTGGCGAAAAAGGTTTTTTTTTCATTTTCCCATTCCTGAACATTTTCGATAAATTTGCTTTCTCTTTTCAATTGTCTTCATTTGAATGCATGTGTTCATAAAACCATTAATTTCTCATGGCACAATCATATACAACTTTCGACATTCTTTCTCTCCTCATTAGATCATGAGCACATCGGTCAGTATTCAAAATATTTGAATTTGGTTTCCTCTTCTGTTTTTTTTCCTCCTTCATCATTTCACCATCAGTGTCATAATTCTTCCTATGCGTGTGTGTTTCTCTGTATATTGTTGTTTCTTCTCGTTTTTTCTAATATCACCAATCATTTCTTACATAAACTCTCACCACGAATTATTTAACTCTGAAATTTTCGATTTTTCTCTAAAAGGACGATGCCGAATTATTCAGTAGAGCATTGCCATGTCTAACGGCGATCGGATGTTCACTCTCACCAGATTATTCACTAACTTCAACTTCCATCAACACATTCGTGAACGAGGAGTCAATGTTCATTCAACCAGATGTTGCAACAAATAAATTCTCTTTAGGAACTCCGATTAATGTGGAGAATATTTCTCTCACTTCATCTATGTCTCACATCGTTACCATATTCGGTCAACAACAACATGATATATGGTGTCAAGTACAAGTTAGAGTCGATCGATTAATTTCAAATAATTTAATTGTTAGATGGAAAACGGTTGGAATTTCGGTGACATTCTCAATGAAACAGAAAGACAACATCCAAATTTAGTTCATTATAATCGTCTAAATGAGAAGATTCGGAATGATTATGAATATATCGCATTACTCGGTCTCAAAGTGATGATGAAAATTGGATGGCGATTAGAGAAGACAGGCGGTGGTGAAATGCCGAACGTTTCCGTCAATGATGGTGGTGATGGAGGAACGACCGGTAATAACGGTTTACAATCCACCAGTACATCGAACATTCGTCGACCTTCTCAATTAGCTACAGCTAATGATTATTCGACATATACTCCCAAACCGTTAGATTTATCGACAATAACATTAACGAGAGAAATGCAAAGATTAGTCGAAATTCTTAGTGAAAATGCTCATCATGATTTTGTGGATAAACGTTGTAAATATTTCGAGAAGAAGAAATCGGGTGGTGTCCATCCCAAACTAGTTCCATATGATTTGTTGACTGATTTAGAGAAGATCGAAGATCGACAGAAATATCAGAATTTATTGAAAATCCTTCAAATGGTTGGATATCGTTTAAGTAAACGAGAATCGATTAGAAATCAGAATGAAATGAATTCAAATAATGAACATTCGTCCACTTCCGAAAATCAATCACGACAATCACATACAAATGTTCTCTCAGCAATTGTCGAATCAGCAAATGTTGCCAATACACCTGGATTAAAGTTACCGGTAGAAACGGTACAGACAACGGCATTCGGTGGATCAGGTCAAGATCCATCTGGTCATTCTTCACGTTTCGCTTATACGTTATTACAGAAATTATTAGAATATTTGGATCGTGCTGGTTACAGTATGAATTTGTTAAAAGATTGTTCAACTTATTCGAGACAAACCAGTTTTCGCGGTTCTCGTGACGACGTCAAATTCTTCGGGAAAGTTGTATTGCCATTAATTGAGAAATATTTCATGACTCATCGTCTCTATTTTGTGGCGACTACGACAAAGAAATATGCTTCCGGCTATGCATCAACGAAAGAGAAAGAAATGACTTGTATGTTATTCTGTAAATTGGCGTCGTTAGTTCGTGTCAAATTTTCCACTTTCTCCAACGACATCGCAATCGCTGTTCGTTGTCTACAAGCTCTAGTTCGTGCATTAGATGCCAAGAGTGTCATTGTAAATAGTGGGGAAATGGTGAGAGCGTCTTTATTACCGTTTTTTACAAATGCTGCTGAAGATCTTTCTTCCACCGTTATGAGACTTCAAGAGCAAAAATTCTCTCAAATGAGAGGAACTGCACAACGAGGCGGTCCTCGACTCGATTATATCAACATGGCTCTCTTGCCAACTTTAGCTACGTTGTTTGAACACCTTTCACATATGGGCCATGGTAATGATGCTCTAGTTGACGAGATTCAGACAGCATGTTACAAAATTTTGAATGCGTTATGGATCTTGGGAACTCAAGGTTCTTCATATGTATCGAAAGATTGGATTATTGACGATCTATCAAGACATCGAGCCTTAATCGGAGAATGTTTAGGACATTTTGCTTCGTGTTTTCCCGTACCGTTCTTGGAACCAGAACGATTACATTTGTCACCTAAATCGATAATGTTCGGACTGAATAATTCAAATTTATCAGATTTCTCATTGGAAGCACAAGGTTCTCATTTCTTCTCATTTTTTAATCCATCATTTTCAAATTTTCAGATGTTATGAATAAATTGAAAGCAAACCTTCCCGATCTCCCCAAACAAGTCGATTTGATCAAAGAGCTTGTCATCACTTACAGTGGACAATATGACGTCGCCCCACATGTCGTAGATGTCATTTTACCCATGTTATGTTCTTATCTAGCCTTCTGGTGGCATGATGGTCCTGATTCTCGTGGTAGTCGAGATAGGAGTCAATCGACGATAATGCCAACAGAAGAGAATGAACGGAAAGATTCTACAATCATTCCGTTGAAACAGTTAATTTCATTTTCTTCTATAAAATATTTAGAAATTTGAATTTAGTGCAATTTCGGTAGAACCATCAAATTCGAGTTGTTTAAGTTCTGTCCGATCGAAACATTTACATCAAGTTCTCAATTATGTTCTACAATTGATCAGAGCCAATTTCCATGTAATTGATGCACCATGGATGAAGAATATTGCTGCATGTACTCAATCCATCATATTCAATTCAACATCTGAAGCATTGGAAAGTAGTTTCCTTCCCGTCACAATTGCGGCGTCGACAAAAGCATCGAAATTGTATGAGAAGGAAGGCGTCCTCAAAATCAGTGGACGATTCTCAACCGATGCAGATCGTGAGGCTTTTGAAGAAGAATTAATTAAGGTTAATAAATAATTATATTTTATCTTATTCTCAATTTTCAGGAATATGAAATATTAATAAGAGATATTTATGCTTTCTTTCCACTCATGATGAAATATGTGGACGAGTTACGTATCAATTGGTTGCGAGATCCGAATAATTCAGCTGAAGAATTATTTCGACATGTCTCCGAAATATTTACTTTATGGTGTCGCAGTAAATATTTCAAACGGGAAGAATTGAATTATGTTTCCATCAACAACATCGATCATATGGCATTGATCAATCCAAATATTCAGAATAAGTCGATGGTTGACGGGAATAATGAACCAGCACTAAAATCATCGAACACGTCGAAAAGGAAGAAACGGAATGCATCATCCGATAATGGACCACCGTCATTAATGAACAAATTTATCAGTCTCAATGTGGCGTGTGTGAAACGGTTGTTGGCAGTTGGAGTGAATATGTTCAGCGGAAAAGAAAGAGAACTGATGCAAATAACGAAACAACATCTCATCAATGTTAGTCTTTATTTCTACATTCTCGGAAATTATTGATGGAGATTTTCTGATTTTTCAATAATCTCATTCACATTTCTCTCCTTCATCAATTGTCACATAGTCGAAAATAGTCGAGATTTATAAACTTACTGAACACGGATCGGAAGATGAAATCCAATTTGAAATTAAGGTAAAAAAAAAGAGAATTCTATGTATGTCTCAAGAAATCATTGATTGTTCTTATTCGATTATTATATCGGTCACTGATTGACGACAGTTAAATAACGCTTCTTCTTGTCATGAGTCTTCTATTAAACAAATGTTTGAAAATTCTTTTAATTCTTTCATCTTTCCGCTGATGTACCATATGAAGATTCTTCTTTCTCTATATTCAATAAAATATTTTCCTCCTCTAAGCCGATACGGACAACATTTTTAGCACGATTGAATAATTGCACGAATTCTCTGGATCGTCAAATTTCCTTCTCTTTCCATTTTCCAATTTCTTCCGTCTATTTTAATTTTTTATGTAATTGAAAAATTTTCTTTTTTTCTCAAATGATAGTAGAAAGATTATCCATAAAGGATAAATTGAACATAAAATGAGGTTAAAATGAGGATAAAATCAGGAGAACAAATTGTTGTTGAACAATTGAAGAAAGTATTCGAAATACATAAATTTAGAGGAAGAATTTAGATATGGTTAGAAATGTAATGATAAAACAATAATAAAGAATTCCCTTCTCCTTATTTTCTCACTGAATTTAATATGTTTCTTTATTTTGTCGTTTCTTGCTAATGTTGTCTTATATGATGATAATGATTTAAATTGAGATATGATGGAATGACGACTACATGTTTTGATGAACGTTTATTAATTGGATTTGAATTGAATTCCTTTAGAAAGATAATGAGGAAACGATCGAAGAGATGTTACGACATCGTGTTGAACAGAATGATCAGGTTCGTTCAAATTTCTCAATATCATAATATATTTGATTGATGATTAGCAAATGAATATTGAAGAGAAACATAATTGGCAACGAACACTTTATATGAAGATCGGTGATCGACCCAACAAAGAGATGAATGTGATAGCGAAACAGAATAATCCGGAAGTGAAGAAAGAGAGAATAGCAGAGAATGTTCGAATGATTTTGAGGATGGCGAAAGTTTTATTTTATTTGCACATGGTCGAACATCCACATAGTCGTCGATTGGGCACTTGGAAACGATTGATCACCAGTCAAAGGAAACGAGCAGTTGTCGCATGTTTCCGAATGGCAGCATTGCATTCCGTTCCCAAACACCGAGCGATTAATTTGTTCTTAAATGCATATCATCAACATTTCCTCCAAAGCGAAGAGAATCGTTCCGCAAATATCGTTTCTCATCTTCACGACGATGCGAATGTCAAGAAGAATCGAGATGGAGAAGAGAAAACTACATTTCTTGGATCTACTTCAGCGATTTTGGGAACGGCAGAAAGTGGTGGTGTTCCTCAGAACATTGTGAATGAAGTACAACCGGTGGATGGAAATGCGGAGCAAAATGTATCGAATGATAAGACGACAGAAGAAGAGATTGAGGGAGAAGCGAATGAAATTATCATTCCCAATAATGATCCATTAAAACAATTGATAAAATGTTTCGCTCGTTCTGCTAATTTGGAGACGATCGGAGAATCGCCTTCTATTAACATTGATGGTGAAGGAACATTCGCTCCACCACCAGCTGCTCCCACATCATCATTAGCTTGTATTCAGACGGAAGATGAATTATTTGTTAAATTCACAGAAGCATTTAGTGACAGTTGTGTGATAGTGGAAGAGGATGAAGATGACGAGAAGAGTTTAGAAGAATCAGAAATGGAAAAATTAAAATTATTACACGAACAAGGTCGTTTGGCACATCGAGGAGCGGCTGAAATGATGTTACTTTATATATCAGCATGTAACGGCGAATATTCGGAAATGTTAGAGAAGACGATCAATTTGGGCATTTCTTTACTTCACGGTGGGAATACTAATGTGCAAGCACGAATGCTCCATCATCTGCAGGATAGGAAAGATATGGATTTCTTCATTTCAGTGGCTGGTCTCATGTCACAATGTTCGGTGTTAGATTTGGATACGTTCGAACGTGGATTAAAAGCAGAAGCATTAGGTGTCGGTGCCGATTCATTTAGTACGGCCACAAAAAATTTATCCGATTCCGATTTCACTTGTGCCTTATTCCGTTTCCTTCAACTTTTGTGCGAAGGCCACAATTTGGATTTCCAGAATTATCTCCGATCACAACCAGGAAATAATGCGACGGTGAATATCATCGTTTCTTCCGTCGATTATCTGTTGCGATTGCAGGAATCAATCATGGATTTTTATTGGCATTATTCTGGGAAAGAAACGGTCGATTGTCATGGCAAAGATAATTTCTGTCGTGCAATCACCGTCGCATCTCAAGTGTTTAACACTCTCACCGAATATGTACAAGGACCATGTTTGGGTAATCAATTAGCTCTCGCTCATTCTCGTTTGTGGGATGCGATTTCTGGATTTCTTTATATATTCGCTCATATGCAACATAAATTATCAAAAGATCCAAAACAAATTGAATTATTGAGAGAATTGATGAATTTGCAGAAAGATATGATTGTCATGTTATTGTCGATGTTAGAAGGAAATGTGATGAACGGACCAATTGGTAAACAGATGGTCGACACATTAGTCGAATCTCAGGCTAATTTGGAGATGGTTCTCAAATTCTTTGACATCTTCTTAAAAATGAAAGATCTCACCACATCCGAATCATTTAAAGAATTCGATGCAAATAATGACGGATTCATTTCACCCAAAGAATTCCGTCAAGCGATGGAAGCACAAAAAATGTACACGAGTGATGAGATCGATTATATTCTCACTTGTGTCGATGTGACATCTGATGGGAAGATCGATATTGTTGAATTTACAGAACGATTCCATAATCCGGCGAAAGAGATCGGTTTCAATTTGGCAGTCTTGTTAACAAATCTTTCCGAACATATCAGTAATGATCTGCGAATGGAGAGAATCATGAAAATTGCCGGTAGTTTCTTAACATATTTCGAATCGAATCTTGGTCGTATTGAGATAATGGGCGGTGCAAATCGTATTGAACGAGTCTACTTCGAAATTAAAGAGAGTCATATTGAACAATGGAATGCTCCACAAATCAAAGAGTCGAAACGTCAATTCCTTTACGAAATCGTCACTGAAGGTGATGACAAAGAAAAGATGGAAGCATTCGTCAATTTCTGTGAGGATACTATTTTCGAAATGAAGCATGCAGCAGCTTTAATTGAAGATTTAGGGAATGAGGGATCATCCTCTAATTCTACAAATTTACCGGTTGGTGCTATCGGTGAACCGATGCCATCGACTGATGGAAATAGTATAATGGAATCAGAAATGAATGCGAATAAAACTTTCTTCTCTAATGTTAAATCGACATTATCTCCAACAAATCTCAGACAACGATGGAATCAATTGTCACGAATGTCCTTCACTCAAATCTTCACCGTCATCGTGGCCATGTTATGTAATTTGGGAACTACAACGGTGATAATGCTAATTCATATATTACTTGCATTAATCATCGCTTTATATACAATAATGAAAGGAGAAGATCGTGACTCATCAAAATCAAAAAATAAAAGACATAAATCTCTCTCACAAACAGATGAACAACAACTGGTACCAATTGATGATTCTATGAAACAATTGTCGATTAGAGGTTCTGAATCAGTTAGTCGTCATTGTTCAAAACAACAACAACAATTAGAAGGAGAGATAAAAGAATTGTCGGTGAAAACGACTTTAACGGAAATAAATTCGTCGTCAAATTCACCATCAGCTATTCCATCCACATCTTTTAAAGAACAACCTGAAGACACTTCAAATAACCAAGAATTTGTCAAGAGTTTCTTAGTTAGTTCTCATCATACTCCTCATTCTCATCTTTCTTCCTATTTCAGGCAAAATTAGCGAGAAATTTCTATAAATTAAAATACACGGCGCTCACTCTCGTTTTTACGATGAATTTTCTCATTCTCTTCTATGAAGTTAATTCTCTTTCACAAAATGATATATAATTAAAACATTATATCAATAAAATATTATAGGCACAAGAATTGGATGATGAGGAAATCATCATAATGCCAACTGACTACTCTTATATTGAAATGATTTTACGAATTCTTGCTCTCACTCACTCCATCGTTTCGTTGTGTATGGTAATCGCTTATTATATGTTGAAAGTTGGGAATTAATTAGATTTGGATGAAATTCCATTTTCAATCTCATTTAGGTCCCATTAGTCATATTCAAACAGGAGAAAGATATCGCTAGAAGATTAGAGTTTGATGGTTTTTGGATTTTAGACGATTTGATGCCCTCAACAATGAGAGAGCATTGGGACAAGTTGGCAATTAAAGCTCCCAGTTTTCCCGAATGTTATTGGGACAAATTTGTAAAGAAACGAGTTCTTATATTGAATTCTATTATATAATTCTCTTAAAAAATTCCATGAAATTCCATAAAAATTTCATTACAGGTACGAACGATTTATAAGGAACAAAGTGATCACGATTATCTTTCTGACCTATTGGGATTGGAAAAAGAAGATACTTTAGTTTTCGAAGTGTCCAAACCCAATCTCAACACTTTGTGGGATCGATTCAAGGCAGTTGATTGGCTCTATCAGATCTGGAAATGGGGTGTCGTTTTCACCGACCATGCATTTCTTTATACTTTCTGCTATTTCCTCTTATCCGTTCTCGGTAATTTCAATTATTTCTTCTTCGCTTGTCATCTTCTCGATATCGCGACGAGTGTGAAAGCCTTATCCACCATCATGAGATCGATCACACATAACGGAAAACAAGTTCACTATTTCATTCTCATTTCATTCTCTATCTATCTCTCCCACAGTTACTATTAACTCTCATGTTGATGAGTGTGGTAGTTTATATGTACTCCGTTCTCGGTTTCACTTTCTTCCGCAAATTCTATGCGGGAGAAGATGATGAAGGTGGTGACGATAATGGTTCCGCTGACGACGACGATGACGGTGATGGACATCATTGTAAAGATATGTTGACGGTTCTCACAACACTTATATTTATAATTTCTGAATTCTTCTCCAATCATCATTTATTTTAGTGTTTCATTTTCCATGTGTATGAAGGTTTACGTGCTGGTGGTGGTATTGGTGACACCTTGGGCAGTCCACAAGGAGATCCATTACAAAACTACCGAATCGGATTCGATATGACATTCTTTTTTTTCGTCATTGTTATACTACTCGCCATTATTCAAGGTCACTCACTTCCTCTTTTTCATTTTGCACATGTAAAACGATAATTTTTAGGTTTGATCATTGACGCGTTCGGTGAATTGAGAGGACAACTCGAACAAGTGAAAGAAGATCTTGAAGTAGAAATTTTGATTGAGTAATTATAAATTGTTAATAATTTCAGTCGGAATGTTTCATTTGTGGAATTGGGAAAGATTATTTCGATAAAGTTCCTCACGGCTTCGAAACACATACGATGCGCGAACACAATTTCGCTAATTACATGTTCTTTCTCATGCATCTAATCAATAAACCTGACACGGAACATACTGGTCAAGTTCGATTATTTTGAACTTTTAACTTAATCTTTTCTCAAAAGGAAACATTCGTTTGGCAATTGTACCAGAAACGTTGTTGGGATTTCTTTCCAGTAGGCGACTGTTTTAGGAAACAATATGAAGGAGAAATATCAACCGGATGATGATGATGATGCATGTGTGCAAAATTAAAGATTCTTTCGTTAAACATTCGTTAAATTTGCTTCTTCTCTTTAATCAAAACTCTCCTTTTCTCGTTTTTCTCGTAACTCATGGAAGTTTTATATTTCTATTCCTTTCTGACAATGTGGAAATTGATCGATAGAAAATTCTCCAATTCACTCAATCGTTCAATCCAACTTCATGAATCATATAATATTGTCTCCCTCTTTCTCATTCTTTGAATGATGTTGAGAATGGAAGTGATGATGGAATGAGAAACATTTCGAAGAAGAACTTTCCATTTTCCATCATTATAATTTATTAGTTGAAACTGAACGTTGAAACCAATTACTATTGCCTCAAAACGACATGTTCAATTCGAAACGAATTCGAACCATTTATTATATTACTTAACCTTCTCCCCAATCAGACATTGTCAATCTCTTAATTTCTAATGGAATTGGATTATCAAAATATTTCTCTTCCTCTCCCACATATTCATTCTTCTTCTCCATCCCATTCAATTCCCTACATCACTTTCATTTCATCATATTTCCTCCAAATAATAATTACAACCTTAGCACAATCTTGACCTGCTAATAATCTTATTCTCGACAAATTCGCAAGCCAAACCAGCATAACTGCACGCTTATTCCTCGAAAAACTTCATCAAATTAGAGATGATAAGATTTTAAAAGTCAAATTGAAAATTCGAGAAATTTAGATTGAATAATAAACAGTCATGTGGAAATGTCAAATTTTTTATTCCTAATCTTTCGTCAATGAGGACGTGAGTCGTGACGATTAAGAAGTTCAATATTCTTTCTACTCTCATTCTCTGAACGTTTTTAATTGACAATTTATATATTATATAGATTATATTAATTTATTAATAAATTAAATAAAAGAAATTTTTAGAATAGATTAATATTTTCATAATTCGATAAACGAGTCACATTCCTTCAAACATTAGTGTTACTTCTCTGAAATAAAGTTTTCGAATAATTCCTTCAGTTAACATATCAATTCTTCTCAATTTTTATTGGTGTGTGAAAGATGTGTGTATTATCGGACGATCGGCAGAATAGTTGCTGTAGTTACCAAACAATTTATATTTATTAGAGGAAACTTCTTATAAAAGACGAATGAAAGTCATCGGAGAGAAATAATGCTTTTAGCAATAAAGGTAGTTTCAGATTTGAATAATCCTTCTCAATACGAGGAGAGAATTTTTCGATTTCCTCCCAGGACCAATATCGAAAAGAATAATATGAATTGAGATGGAGTGGAGGAAGGTTGAAATCAACGGAAATATGAATTTATCGCTCTACTTTTAACACGTTTTCCTTTTTTGACGATATGAGTAGGAAGAAGAAAACTTACTTACCATCCAAACTCTTTACATAATATGTCGTCGATTAGAACGAATTCGTTGAACAGTTTAGAACAAAAAAATTTGAATAGTGTATGTAAATTAGTTTGTATAATTTGTATGATATTGGTAGAGATGGTAGAGATGGAAGTGAAAAAAGAAAGAAGTGTTTCCAATCGAATATAACAGTTTTCCTTTCTCAACTTTTACTTACTTAGCAAATGTGTTTTCGACACCATAACAACAATCAACTTTCCCAACTACACAATGACAATTACACCTTATCCCGTATTGACCGATGAAAGGAGAAATAACATAAATTTATCAAAGAAAGAATCATAAGAAAACAAGGATGTCATTAACAACAATAAGTAATCGAAGGAATCGGACAGCGACTGAAGATAAATCGTTCATTCGTTCCAACAGTCTCAATCCCATTTCTTTCACGCCAAAACCAAATGTCATTTCTTCCAAACAATACGAAGATGCGAAGAAGTTGGCGGAAGATGCACTTCAAGTTAATATGAAATAGTTTTCTCTGCAAATTTAAATAAATTCTTTTCTCCAACTTTCTTCCAACAACAACAACAACAACGTCTTCTTCTTCTCTTCTTCTTCTTCTTCTTGTCGTTGTTCGTCGACTCGTTCGACTTCTTTTTGCTCACCAAAATTCCATTAAATCATGTAACGACATAATTGCTACATTGACATTTCCCTTCTCTCACTCTTATCGTTGGATTTGAATAGAAGAATAAAATATTCTCAATATTCGGACCTTATCCAACACTTCGTCGATCACTTCGTCAACGAGGTTGGGTCGAACGTTTGTTCCATGACAATTCCAATGACAATCAACAAAATCTTCAAAAGAAGAATAAATTATTGAAAGAAAATGATTGCTCATCAGACGACGATGGGAATGATGACAGTTATTCAGGTTCTGATGAATTTCTTTTTCAGAATTTCAAATAGCTGTTAAATGTACAGATTCGGATTTGATAGAAGAAGAATTGAGGAAGCCATGGCTCGATCACAATTCCACTTTACTCTCACAAATGGTGAGAAATCGTGCACCCAATTTCATTTGGTGCATTCGAAGAAACGCCATATCGTGTGATGCGACAAGTCACAATCAAACCATCAATCATTATGGTGGCAATGAATCGATAACAACTAAAGTTATTCTTCATTCTTATAAATCTTCAAACACCAATTGAATTTTATTAGACAGGACTTTGTATGAATATCAGAAATTTGCCATGGTATGATTGTTGTGATCCGAATGAATTCTATCCACGTTGTTATCGATTAAGTAATCCGGAAGATTTTCAAGATTTCCAACGTTAATTTCTCCATCTCTTTCTCTTCACTAATATCTTCTTTTCAGACGATTTCAATTTATCTATCTGTTCAAATATTCTCAAACTCTTTTATACCAAATATCCAGTGGAACGACTCGCTATCTCTTCGTCAGCCATTAGCAGTTCTCGTTCGACGATAACTGATGAAGATAATCTTCCAATACAATTCTATCAAGCAAATCAACGAGTGTCAGTAAAAGAGTCACTCGATTTTATTAAGAAAGTTAAACGAGAATCATTTCCATTTCCATTTTATCTACCCGTTTCCGTGGGAATGATGCGTGGCATTTCAGAAGCATTACAACGTGAAGAGATTGGCTCATCCAAAGAAAGTAAACATCGTCCCAAAAGAGTTGTTATCCAAAGGAAAATTGTTGAGTTCTCATTAGAATCCATTCAAAAATTTCTCGATACTAAACATCATAAAGATGTTGATCGAGCGGATATAGAATGGTTCCAATCATCAACTGATCTGATGAGCCAAACAGTCACCATTTTCAATTCCATAAACAAGTTATACAATTCTCCATCATGTACTTTTCTTATTTCATTCATCACAGAGATATCCGATACGATTATCATAATATCGATTTTGACGACGTAAAAGACGATGAGAATGTGATAAGAAAATGTCGAAATATTCTACTCGATCTATTCACCGTTTCTCCTCAATTCGACATTGATGGAATGAGTAATATGTGGATTCTTAAACCTGGTGCCAAATCGAGAGGACGTGGAATTGTTGTGATGAACAGTTGGCACGATATAATTTGTTGTACCCAGAACAGTCTTCAACAATATGTCGTGCAGAAATATATCGAGACACCTCTATTAATTCATGATACTAAATTCGATATCCGACAATGGTTCATTGTAACGAATTGGAATCCATTAACTGTCTGGATTTATAAGGATTTCTATTTGAGATTTTGTACTCATAAATTCGGGTTACATTTAAGGAATAACGCCGTCCATCTATGTAACAATTCCATCCAGAAACACATTCTTGGACGTATCGTCATCGATGATAATCTCCCAAGTGATCTAATGTGGACAAGTGACGAATTCAAGAAATATCTCATCCAAACGAACAATATCAGTAAAATGGATTCGTTAATAAAACCAGGAATAAAAAAGGCCATCCTTGCCGCCTTATTATCATCACAGGAATTGTTTGAGAAGAAGTCATCTCTCCTCAATCATCATTCTCAAAATAACTTTGAATTATTCGGTGCCGATTTTATGATTTCGAGAGATTTCCGTCCTTGGCTCATTGAGATCAATTCTTCACCAACGATGGCTCGCAATACTCGTGTGACGAAGATAATGTGCGAACAAGTGTTGGAGGATATGGTCAAAGTCGTAATTGATAAATCTGAGAATAAGTTTGCAAAAACGGGCAAATTTGAACTGATGGCGAAATTACCTCAATTGACGCAGCCGCCATATGTTGGAATGGATCTGAAAGTAGAAGGGAAACATGTGAAGACTGATGTCGAAGTCAAATTCAATCGAACATTACCTCAAATACAAAACTCTATTCGAACTCATCGACGTCCAATTGCTCAATCGAACTCGTTCCAACAAACATCGTCCGCTTCCACCGACTCTTCCACTTTACCTCTCGCTCGATCCAGTCGAATTAGACGATCTCAATTGAAGAAACCTGAACGCAATATCAGAACATCGAAAACATTATCGGGGAATAATAATCGTCTACTTTCGTCACGCAAATCTGCCATCACTCCCACCATCACCATGAACATTTGTTTGAATGAGAATACGAATAAAAAGAACGGAAAGAAACTGTCGAAAACTAGAAAAGTTTTCCAAACGACAAATACGAAAATTTTCAAACAACCACCCCCAAAATTACACGACGGCCCACAACACCATTTCACTACTGATAATCGTACCTTCTTACAAATTTATGATACTTTTACAGATACCAATCACCAGTCGAATATGGCGGCAACAACTGTCCTAACTTCTGGTCCGACTAACGTAAAGAAGAAGAATTTGAGTGACATGATCATTCGAAATCATTCACCAAACACATCTTCATTGAATATATCGACAAGCAATTCTCCAACTTCGTCGACGATATCCGCTCCATCTACGAACACCACTTCAACCATCACTCAACTGCCCACCTCATTATTTACACAATTGGGAGAATTGACGCAACCGATGGATATGTTGAATGAATTAGAAACAGATATGAATCAAGTAACGAATCGATCCGCATTAATTTTAGAGAAGAAAGTTCGCGATTTACAATCAAATTCAGTTACAAAATATTCGAAATCCAAAAGATGGAAAGGATATCATACGACGGAGAATGGAGTTCGATTAAATTTCATTTCAAAGAAATCGAATAGTTCTTGTAATATTCAATTTCCATATACTGGTGCCATGTCACGTAATCGGAATCATTTGATCGATGAAAGAATGAATGAAGTCTCAATTAGAAGTTTGTCTAGTTCGACGAAGAAGACTAAAAGGAAAGAAGTGAAAACATCGAAAGATATTCATGATATTGTTGGGAATTATTTCCCGAAAATCGTCCGCGATTACATTCAAAACAAATCGCCTTATCGTTACTCGATTACTAAATCATTATTCGATTCGAATAAATCATTCAATCATTCATCAAATGGTAAATTGACACAATCGCCTTTATATCATTCTACCGCCACATCCGGTATCGCTTCGTTACTCACAGCAACATCAACACCAATTACTGGGACGAAATTGTTGAGGACGGATGAAAATTCGGAGACTAGTTCATCCAAATTATTACACAAGATATCGATCGAAGCGACTGCATTTAATAATTAATTTTTCTTCTTTCACAACATGAATTAGTTAAGAAATAGTTAATTTATTCGACATAAAATAGAATCAAATATTTTGATGACACATCGGACAGACACCATGTGTCATCACCCATTTCCTGATGCAGACCATGTGAAAAATATGATGACAGGTGGTAGCGAAAACATCATGTAAATCGTTCGATATTTCATCATCGAATAAAGGCATATAACAAACTGCACAAACTTCATTCTCATCTCGACCATATAATTCGACTAATTCCGATTTGTTCTTTACTTTCTTCATTTGACTCACTCGTTCTTTAGCTGTCATGTATCGTTGGACGATATCGATCAAATCGCAGAATAAGTACCAAACATTAAAATAGGCGTGTAGACTAACGGCGACTAATTTGAGGGAACTGCCAACAGTAAAATAAAGTAATTTACATCCGTTCATTAATAAAAGGAGAGCGAGGAAGAAATCGACCCAAATCAATATGGAATTTATTAATTCAGTTGCATCTGCCACAGAATATTGTCTTCTTAACCGGAAAGGAATAATTCTCGCAAGTACAAAATCGATGAATTGACTACCGTATACGGCAATAGTAGAGCGTTCGAATCGATGGAATGTAGTTCTCGTGCTATTGGGATGAGATGTATAAACGTTATTAGTAACAATCTTCGTCGAGTTCTGGGATAGTGTTACTGCTAGTCGCAGTGTATCTAATGTATGGAATGCATCCCACATCACTATGAGATATTTGAGGTAAATGAACAGGATGCGGATGACTAATTCCAAACAAAAGATCACCATAAAACTCTCCCATAGCAGAGGAAAATCGAAGAATATACTAAGAAAATTCGGATATGTGAAGAAGATGAATAAGACGATGCTCGTCGGTATGAGGAAGAGGATGAGTGATGCAATACCCAATTTTTTGTGTTGTCTCTTCGTAAATCGATTAGGAGATTGACTTGCTCGTACCAGATAAGGCTGAGTGAAAAGGAAGGCAAAATGTAACCATGAGACGAAAAGTATCGCTAAATTCTTCAAGATACGAGGCGATCTACCATTCCAATGGACATAAGTCGTGTTAGTCTGAACACATAAGCCTATGAATATAACAGATGTCAAATGACATAATTGAACATGAGTCGAATAGAAAAGTGGCTGATTAGAAGTTCTGTTACTCCTTCCATCATTCTCGTTCGTTCTTCCTCGTCTTCTTCTTCTTCGAGTCGGATTCTCGTCATTTGAAGATTCCCGTTCAGAATTCGAACTCCAATCACTCAGATTCATCGATGACGATGATGACAATTCCATTGTTATACTCGAGAATGTCGATCCTTCACTATCCGATGTGTCAATCACATTATGATTTGATTGAGTTCGATTTATATCGATATCACTATCTGATTCATATTCATTAGCGTCAAATTCGAATATTTCATTATCACTACCAAATTCATCGATTAATTCTTCCGATTCATATTCTTCCATCATTCGTCGTCGACTCATAAATCTTAACGTGTCCACACTAACCAATAACGGATTGATCATATATGCGAGCCATAATTGAAGTCGATCACGTAAAGTCGTAAAGACGAATAACATTCGGACAAGTTCACTTAGTAGGAAAGCGATTTGCGATAGGACAATTGCAACCGCCACAACTTGTATTAAACTGCCACAGGAATTGTTGAGATAATATCTCAATAAACTACGAAATGAATCGAATGTGAATAAATGTTTAATTCCCATCAATCGTGTCAATTGAGTGGAAGTAGAATTGGTCAAATTACGTGACAACAAATTTGTGAACGGTCCAAAAACGAGTGGAACTACGAAGGTGAACATTTGATCTTCGATGTTGGAACTATAATCATAATGATAATGATTAATATCATCTCTCATTCGACTGGAATTCTTCCCATAATTATAATAACTGAATAGAGAGGCGGTTGACAGATGTTCAATACCATTATCATTGAATTCTCCATGAAATAATTTTGATACAATAATCTGCCATCTTTTTGTTCTCTTTCCATCATTCTCTTGAATATATTGATTAGTTTGCATATAACCGATAGCATAAATCCCATAATAAATACCCAGTCGAATCCAAATGCCGATAGTGAGAAAACTTATTCGCCAAAAGAAGAACCATCTGAATAGATGTGGAAGTAATAAACGATTCCATTCAATTGTCAATGTGACATTCGTACCGAATGTATTTAGACGTCCTATGCGACTGCTAATCCATAAACTGATGAGATTGATTGATCGAATTGTTTCCAATACAATAAAGTTCATGATCGGCCTCACCGTCCACACCATCTCCAGAATAGATACAATGAAAGCGATTGAAGGATAAATGTGAATGAATGATGACAAATTAGTCTTGTTCCAATAAACCGGTAAACAAGTGGAGAATATTAATGGAATGATTAATCCGATACAATTCGTCATCATATTAAAGAGTAGAACGAGAAGGAATCGATGTCGAACGATTAATAATTTACTACTGATATTAAGTTCTAGAAAGGGATTAGAATTATAAAATTTAAATGAAAAATTCAACTTCTTAATATTCTTTCGATGATGGCCCAACTGATCAGTTGAACGATAATAAAACGAAAATTGAACGATTTCTTCTTCAATATATTCAAGTAAATATGACTTCTCGTCAATTGAACTTTCTCCTCTATTGTCACCGATTGACTGAACAATTCGTTCATATAAGATTTGTCAACGTTATCAGCATAAGACGAAATGACAAGGATGTGGAAGAAAATAGCATGAAAGAAAGCGAATGGTGTAAAACATTGAATGACCAACGAATAAGGAAAGAAGAGGACAAAGAATGAGATTGACAAAAGATAAATTGAAAGAAGGAAACGAAGGATAATACGTCGACTAGTGGATTGATGGACGAGTTGTGACTTCTTCCAACTTTTTTCTGTCTCTTTCTGTCGTTTACCCACAACTTGATGCCATGCCAATTGTGCCATTCGATGGAGGACGTGCCTCGATGATAATATCGATCCGAACGGTTCGATGTTATGTTCCGGAGAATTAGTTTGATTGACGAATATCACGTCAAAGCTCGATTTCGATATCACTGGTTCAACATTCAGTTGATTCAACAAAACCATATCGACCACAATCAGGAGTAAAATTCGAATACCAAATCCGAAATTACACTGTTTCAGAATACTTAACATTTCCGGATAACGATTTCGAGATGTTAATCGAATTCCGATGATATCCCTAAGAAATGAATCGACAATTTACTTCAAGTGACTGGTGAAGATGAATAATTGCGCGTTGATGATCGTGACTTTGTTCCGATGTAAATTCAACGAATTTTTTTCCTATTTCAACTCAAATCGAAAGGATAAAAAAATGAAAAGATAAAAAAAAATTATTTTGCAAAAATTTTGAATGAAAACGACAAATTTAGTTGCTTTTATAATAATTTTTATTAGAAAATGAAGAAATTTAAAATAAAAAATTCGTTTTTTCAGTTCAATTTTCAGTTCAATTTTTTTTTCGAGTGAAAGAGGAAGAAAATGGAAATTAATTTTTTATTTCCATTTTCATGGAAATTTAATTGCATCGTACCATTCTTTAAAACCATCTACATTCTTCTCACAATCGTTAAATGCGTGACATCCTTCGATGGAATTCATATAACCGTAAAGGGCGAGATCGGCCAAATTGGGACGATTTCCGCCCAAAAATAATTTTCCGCTTTCTCTCGCCCACAGGAAATGATTGAGTTGATTATAGAGATAATCGCGTTCACTCATCGTTTCATCGGTGATATATTTCTTGTGAATTCTCTTCCCGATTATCCACATGACGACGGCACCGAGATATTTAATAGTAAATTGTTCCGTTGTTTGGAAAGCGTCGCTCCATTTTCCTTTGACATTGAACGTGTCGAATGAATGTAAAGATTCGGTGAACGATCGATAAACGTTTGGCGAGAGTGTATGAATGAAATGATCATCAGCCCAAATTCTCCATTTCTTCTCTAACGAGGATGATGATGGTAATTTATCAGAAATTATTTCATATCTATTTATCATCTTTATTCAAATTATATGATAGGTGTGAAATGAAACTTGTTGGGATAAAGAATCTTCTTCTTCTCGATTAATGGTTGATAATGATTGATCATCTTCTCCAACGACATTGATGATTGGAGGAAAGACGACAAGATGGAAATGACGACGGTAGAGTCGTTGAGTTGATAAAGTTTTCCATCCTCTCGATTCCTCATCAGAAGTATTGGAACTTTCTTATATTTCGACCATTTGATCTGACCTTTCGTAATGGAATTCACTTCCACAATCCGATAATCAAATCCGTAATAATCGAGAAATACTCTCAATTTCGAACAGAAAGGACACGAATGATATTGGAACAAAGTGAGATCGAAATCGTTGAGAAATCGTCCTCCGTTCTTTACTTCTCTTGATTTCGGTTCGATCGAATTGAGGAGAGAACTATCTTTCACTCCATTAAATTGAAGAGATAAATTATCTTTTATATGATCTGGTTGGCGGTTGTACTTCAAATAAACGGAGTAACCCGACATCGTCCCAACGACGCCCGCAAACACATACCATTTGTAAGAACGTGAAATTATGGGTTTGATTTTGGGAGAAAATTTCGAATAGAAACGACTTCGGATAGCAAAACGTGAAATCATTTCGATGGATTTGAATGAATCGCTTCTATTGAATCGGATAACTGAAACTTAAAATTCAAACTTAAATTTCCTCATTCTCCAAATTCCTTTCACTTTCATCTCAAATGAAATTACCATCTCTTACAAACTTTAGCCTATCAATACTTTACGAACATTTACTACAAATCTCTCAAATTATAAAACTTCCAATCTTTTAGAAATTTATTCAATTTCAAGTTTCTTTTTATTTGACGAATAATAAAAGAGTAAAAGTTAAATAAATTGATGGGAAAATAAAAAAGGAAATTTTTAATTTAATTTTATTTGATAACTTAAATCGAAAATGAAGAAAATTTTGATTTTGTTTGATAAAATGAAAAAAATTCGAAGTCTGATATAAGAGTTATTGAATTAAAGTGAAGAATTGATGGAATCTGATTAATGATTAAACAGCTGCGGTATGTATTAAAAGTGGAAATAAATGACTGGAAGGAACGATAAAGGATAGATGTCCGTGTTGTCATTTTTTTCCATTTGATCAAACAACAAATCTGTGTCGATTACTCATCATGTAATGATCGTGTCAATGATAAGATCGGCGTCTTGTTGGGAATGCATATTTCATATTCATTGATCCATCATCAATGATGGTGGGGAGGGAGAAGTTGGGGAAGAGAAAGGTCTACCGTTTGAAAAGTTCATGTGTTGAGGAACAACTGCGCTCCGAAGAGAAACGTAACTATCAGTTCATTGTTCGACTACATTAGTGGAAACTGTTTTCATTATGGTGGAACGTTAATCGTTGGAATTGAAAGCAATTTTCATTTGGTGCCTCTTCATTTATTCTTTTCAAAATGTAAACAGGATGAAGATAAACAGTTCATCCAGTTCCAGAATAACATTATCAGTTGTGCACTTCATCAATTCTATTTATAGAACGTGAAATAAAAATAATAGAAATCGATTAAAAATCCATCAGCATCAGGTGTGAGGAGAAAAGTTTAATATATTATCGAATTCATCCATCTCATCATATCTTCCATTTGAGATTATTGAGATTGGAATCGACACACAACACAATCAACACAAAGGAAAGAGGATAATGAAATTCCATTTTTAATTTGTTTTCTTATTCAAACTTTAATACAGATCTCTAAATATTTCTGCTGGAATGTTCGGATCATCTCTCGATTAACTGATAAGGTGATTATTATGATATTATCATGATTTTCATCAATCCTAATTAGAAATGGCATTCGATGAAACGAATTATGAAAATTTAGTCATTTGGCTGCCATTATCAAGGGAGAATATGACACGAAAATATTTAGCGTCTGAATATGAATATACTGTGAATTGATGAATATGCTCTTCGATTGATATGTAAATTCGAGGCACGTAGTGCAACTAATCGAATCGATTACTAGATAATCAAAATTCAATTTATTTTCCATTCTATCTGGAATTGTCATTAATCTTCGAAGGAATCTTCATCATTCAAATGAAATAGATTTGTGGAAAACGAATAAACTTTCCATCACTAGTAGCTAATGCAGTGACACGTTGCAAGGAAGTGGGAGAATCATATGCTGACCAGAAGGAGAAAGGTGTAAAACATTTATCTTGATTAGGAAAACAGAAGGCGAGATAATAATATTGTTTTCTATTTAATACTGTCACCCATCCTGTCCCATCCACAAGATATAAACGTCACAATTGGAATTGTGAACGATTTAATTCAAAAACATAACTGACATTCGATAACTAAGAAACATTCTCACACATTTAACACTTTTCATAGTTTTCTTCCTCAATTAACTCTTTGTCTCTTCTCTTCATTAGACGAAAGACTTATAAACCCATCGAACATGCTTATTCCAATCAAGCTTATTGAATGATGAATCTTTCATTCTCTTAAAAATTGTGCTAAAAAGGAGAACCTCTCAATTCCGAGCAACTGTTATTTCATCTAGTTTCTTTTAAGATCACATGGTTTCCTCTCTTTAATTTCTTTCTTTCCTTTTAAAAACATTTCGATAGATACGTCAAATTTAAATATTCGGTTTCATTTCATGTCAATCATAATCGTTGTGTAGAGTCGTATTGTCCCAAACATTTTTCCTTCTCGTTAACGAGTAAGTGCTTTTTCTAAAGTCAACTGTAGAAGTTGCATGTCTCGAAGTCTTTACGCGGAAAGATGAAGGATGTAGATAAAACGTCTCGCATTGTGCTTCAAGGCAAATTTATCACATTGTCATCAATTATAGACGCTAAACAATTCATTTAGAGCAATCCCAATTATTGATTGCTCTAAATTAATGATAATTGATGGAATATGTGAATGACGATCAACTCGTTTCATCACAATGCCACACATACTTCCCGTCATTACTAGAAATTGCCGATCACCTGTTGCGTCAGAATTCAAAGCACATTCCCATTAGGACCTGCCCTCATATAAGACGTGAAGAAAAGTGGAAAACTTCTCTTTAACCTGATTCTTTATCTTTAAATTCAATCAACGATCCAATGAGCGTGGATGTAATGATTCCCCCAATCAAATGAAGCGGCTTACCATTCTCTCCTTCGTCGTAAGTGATAATTTATCATTATTTATTCCTGCAATTTTAATTTATTCTTTCTCGATCTATATCTATAAATTTTACTTGCTAATTATTGTTTGATATGATCATTACATTCACACAACTATTTTTCTTCTTCTTCGTCTATGCACACATGACGATAACGGAAAACAGTCGACAGTTATATGATAAACTCATTCATTATTATTTATATTTGGATGAACCGGAATTAATGTATTTGCATAGAGGAAATAGGCATAACTACCTGGCAATAAGGTTCCAGTCCATCTCAATTATTCTCTCGCTTAACATATCCCATCGTACTGGAAAATGTAGGTTAAATAAAAATAAAAAAATTTATCGAATTGAAAATCATTTCTATTTTTCACAAAATTGATGGGATTGAAGAAAAAAAATTGAAAATTTTCCATTTTTCCATATTTTCTCCACATTCCTATTTTCGTTTAATTCGATTGTAAATTTAATCCTGTTCGACGATTCCTCAATCAGTGAGTGAATGTTGAATGGATAAGTGGAGTTGAATGGTAAATATCAAACTAGTTTTCTTTCAATTTCCTCACAACCCCATTGTACTTTTCGTGCGCTTGACAAGAACGACAATCGAACTCGTCATTATCATTGAAGAGTTTGATTGACTGTTTGGAATTCAACGTATTTGCCTGTGAAAGTAATTGTCTTCATCGAAATGAACATTCGTCCAACGAACAGTTTTCGGAGATATACGAATTTTAAATTTATTTTCTATTCTCTTCTTCCAACTCTCTAAGTATGTTGTTGTTCGTTTATTATGTTCACTTCTTATGAGTGAGCGGTCGATTTACCTAAACTCCGTACGAATGATAAGTTCATTATTTCTTTGCTCAAATTAAGAGTGGAAATATTGATGAGCATTTAAGTGGAAAGAGATTTTTATGAAGACACTCGGAAGAAAACAACTATCTTCAACAACAATGATCGGTAAATAAATCGTTTATTACTTCCCAACAATTGTCGGATTGTAAAGAAGTCGATTAGAGAGAATCTCAAGCAATCGCTCCTCCGCCTTCCCTACCCTCGAATCAACTCCTTTCTCAATCACAACGAAATGTAGAACTTCTACGGTAGAAGTCGGTTCTCTTTTTCTTTTTTCCATACCGACTTCGTTTCATTTCGTTTTGTGTTCGTTGCCAAAACAGTTTTCTTTTCTTGGGCTTTCTTCTCCCCAAAACTTTTTTCCCGAGACGAGAAGTAATCTAATGATTGATGTAATGATAATGAATGAATTTTGATGATTATTCATATTTCATCCAGGATGGATGAGTTTATTTAAGTGTTTGACGACAATTGTGAGTGGACCCATTGCCGCCATCATTTAACATGTGTCTCCTCGCGAAAGATATTGTTGAGGACGAGAGTTTGACAATTTATCGAACTCTTTATTTTTTCGACGTTATTCTTTCTCCTTTGACTTGTCTGATTTTATCTAATTGTCGACATCTACTCAAATTCAAATACGATTGCTGAGGGAAACATTTCTCTCTCTCTCTCTCTCTCTCTTCAATCTTATTTGTGCTTGTTAAGATCGTCGAATAACTTTCAAAATGTTATTGTCCGTGAGTGTGTGCAAAATGTCGGAGAATTGCCTCATGATCTCAACGAAATGTTGTAACATCGACAATTGGATGAATTAATAAGAAAAATTCTCATTGTTGGGATGGCAATTAGTTGCAGTGGTTATTCATTTATGACGGTGTAGAAGAACGATGTTATGATTTGATACATATCATCTACGAAGTTAGCGAATCCAGTTGAATATAGATAGAAATAGAATTTAATAACGAATAAATAAAGTGAAAATAAAAAAGAAAAAAAGAAAGTTAACTCCAACATATCTCCATTGTTCATCGACGAAATTATACATCGTTCTCCTGTCATGTTTCGGGATTTCTTCCTCTTTTATAAAACTAGTTGTCGAATGAGATTTGATGAGTTGACATGCGACTTTATCACACCAAATTAAGGAGGCAGACAATGTATATGAATGTTATCGTCTCTCATCGATATTCGTCGATCGTTTCTCGTTTTCTTCCTATCTAATTCATTTTGATGGATTTGGAGCTGCATTTGAACTAAATATGTTTTTTTGCTTATTACTCCTTCTCCTCTCTCCCTCCTCTTCCATTTAATTACGATTGCGATTTCTCCAAATGTTTACGTCATAATTTCGTTTGGGATGGTGGCGTTGGTGGTGGTGAAAGCTAAAACAATTTTCCTTTTTCCTTCTGATTGGATACATTTACATAATGAAAGATTTATCTTCGAATTGAATCAGAAAATAATTCTCTATCGATTCCCTCATTGAATTTGTGTAGGAAAAGTTTTATGGTTTTCTTTTTCGATCCTTCTTAACTAATTTTAAATATCGGAAATTTTATCGATGAAAATGATTGAAGTTTTCGAGATTAACATTCGTTCTAATCGAATATTCTTTATTATGATCTTCCAACTTTTTCTTCTTAGAGATCTTCTATAATTTAGTTAATGTTAATCGATCGTTTAATTTGAAGGAATAATTTCGAATAGATTGAGCAGTAGGGGAGAATGGAGAACTTACTCTCATTCTATGAGCAAGAAGGAACAGACAATTCGACGAATATCGAACGGAATAATGACAATTATGGAGATGAGAAGAAGACGATGAACAAACAATGTAAGAGACGTTTTGATGAGACAAATTTCAATGTGTCATGTTCAACCGTCACTTCTTCATCCACCGTAATCTCTTATAAGAATAATGTAAGTTCAACGACAAGTTTCATCTCCAAAGATACGAATCAGTTTATGAACAATGAAATATCATCAATAATATCCAATCAATCAAATTACAATCACAATAATATTGATCATAATCATAATCAGAGTAACTCGTCAATTTTAATTAATGAGAAAGATCCTGAAAAGTTTCTTACGTCATCCTCGTCGAATACAATATCTTCATTAATGACTACAGATACGATTGTAACTGCTAATAACAATTTATCATTAGCATCAGATCGACAGCAAGCAAATCTTAATAACTTCCTTCCCATACCACAAATGGATATCTCAATGAATAATAAAACAACGAAACCTTCATCTCCCATCAACTCGTGGTCGTCGTACAGCGATTATTTGATGAGATGTGCTAATCAATTTGTTGTGACACAGCCATCGCCCAGAAACGGTAGCAGTAATTCATCGGTATCATCCGGTATCTCCACTGATCACAAATCCAATTCGACTACTTTCTCCGATAACAGTACCAACGATATTTGGAAGGAATTGTTACCGTTACAATCCAATTCTTCCACATCCAACGAATATGAACAACAACAACAACAACAACAACAACAACGACAACATCAGCAGCAGCAGCAGCAACAGCAACAACAACGAAAACAACAAGACCAAGTGAATACTATGTTCAATATGATGAACGGTATTGATAATGCGAATTTGAATTTGGGAAATATACAACAGAATCCGAATGATGTATTCACTGCGGCCGCTTTAGCATTGGCCGCCTCCAATACCACATTGAACGATTTGACTACTTTCCAATCGAATTATAATGATCCCACAAAATTAGATGATAATGATATGAAGAAGAATAATAATGAGAAGAATTTAAATGAAATTGATACAACAGTAACAACGACAACATCGACAACTAATAACAACATCAACAACAATAATTGTATAACATCGATTGATATTAATAATAATGATAATAATGATAATAATAATAATAATAATAATAATAATAATAATAATAATAATAATAATAATAATAATAATAATGAGAATAATAAATTAACGAACAACAAGAATAACAACAATGGCAATGAAATTCCAGAAGTGAATGGAAATAGTGAAAGAAGTTTATGTGGGAATGGTTTGGAGAAGAATGAAACGAATGAAAATTATTCGGATCAATTCTTATCTCAATGCTCTATGAACTTTTATGCGATGACACAAAATAATGCCAATTTCTTCTCACAAATGAATGGCGTTCTTAATGCCACCACATCCGATGCATCACAAAATATGGAAATGAATAATAACAACGATAGTGAGAATAAAGATAATAATAATGAAACGAATATAGATTTATTAACGAAATCTGATAAGAATAAATCGATGACAAGCAATTGTTCAAAAGACGATTCTCATCAATCTTTCAATTTCAATTATTTCAACAATTTCAATCCTCAACTCCATCAAACTACTTTAGATGTCAATAATATAACAAATAATCCCGTTTCATTCTCTTCCAATCTTCTCAATCAACAACACACCGATCACCAACATCACCATCAACAACAACAACAGGATCTGTTGAATTATAATAATTCATTAGGAATATTTACTGAAGCTAATGAAAATAATAATAACAGTCAGATCAATTTATCCAATCTTTACAAAAACGACGAACATCCAGTGGCGAAATTGAGGAAATTAAATTCGAATTCATCCTTAAAATTAAAGAAAGACAATTCAGATTCATTTCCAATGGATAAATCGAATGAATCAAATAATATTTATTCGACGGAAAACTTATCAAATTATTTCGCGAATAAAATTTATCATCAATCAAACACCAATTTCCCAACGACTTTCTCCCCAACTAATTTCCATGATCAACTCAAACAACGTCAAACAAACAACAACCAGAACAACAGTTCCGATGATATGAATCCGTTAGCTGTGGTGACAGCTTCAATAGCTTCAACGAAAACTACTCCAACTTCATCATCTTTGAATGAAGTGAAACAGAATAATTCGTTCAATTTAAAGACAGATGAAAATGGCTCTCTTAACACTTCCGGTAGTTTGTCAAATGAGCATGATTTCAATGACAATTTCGCCAAATGTCTCAACGAACAACAACAACAGCAGTTGATTGGGGCGTTAAATTTTGGTCGTAACGATTCGCCATTCCGTTCGAATAATTTAATGAATAATTTCATTAAACCGGAAAATAGTAATTTCTATTTGAACGAATTCAATCAATCCTTACTTAACGAGTCGACGATGAATTTGATTGATATGAAACAGAAACAAGGAACATCGAACATCTCTCAAAATCCCAGTCAACATTCGAAAAAAGTTAATCACGGTTAGTCACTTCATAACGTCTTTTCCCATTAGATTAATTCGATTTTAGAAGGAAGAGAATGTGTTAACTGTGGCGCTCGTACCACTCCGTTGTGGCGACGTGATAATCATGGAAATTACTTGTGTAATGCTTGTGGATTATATCATAAGATGAACGGACAGAATCGACCATTGATTAAGCCCAAAAGACGATTGGTTTCATTATTTTCCTTCAAACGATTCCCTCATTTCTTTCATTTCTCAGTCGACCGTCAAAAAAACCGGTGTCATTTGTACAAACTGTTTCACTAACACTACGACATTGTGGCGACGGAATACGAACGGTGAACCAGTGTGCAACGCATGTGGGCTCTACTTTAAACTACATAAAGTTATTCAAATTTCATCAATTCAAATTTCATTAAATGAAAATTCTTTAATAATTCAGGTAAATAGACCGATAACAATGAAGAAGGAGAATATTCAAACGCGAAACCGGAAAGCAATCAAACGAAAGGAGAAGGACATCGTTGCTATGACGACGGCAGCACAAGCGGCAGCTGCTTGCGGTGCCACAGCCATGAATATTCCATGGTCACAGTGGTGGTCGAGTGGCGAATATTCGGCGGCAGTGATGGCAGCCAGTCAAGTTGCCCCCAATCACTTCATTTATTAAATTCGAATTAGGTAAATTTCTTTGCCAACAAAATGATTGCCATAAACATATACATATCTATATTTCCATTCTCCTATTCACACAACGATCATTTAGAGTAATCTAATCAATTTCAAATAATTTTTAATTCTCCTTTCTCTCCAATCCTTCTCCCTCCTCCCATCCTTAAAGAATCAATTTAACAATTCCATTTGATTCACGAATCAATTCAGTGTCGACATCAACGAATAGGATCGAAATCGAACGAAATGATCAATTGTTTGGTATCCATCAAATTTATCTATCCTTATCTATTTATTATATTTTCTCATTCATATTATAAGAATATTAATAAATTCCAATTTTATTAAATTATCTCTAAACTAAACTGAACAATTGTCCCACTTAACATTTCCTTACTCCTTCATTCTTACATAATGCGAGAAAAAATTGAATGTTTATTCATACAATGATTGTTTCTTATGAAATACCGAATGTCCATGGATTGTAAAAGATATTTAGAGTATAGAATTTTCGCTGATCATCATGATACTTTGAATCTAGGATAAAACGGCACCGTTTTATATTTTTTCCTAAAAAATGAGAAATTGTACAAAACTGCACCCTTTTGTATTCATACTTTTTTAGTCTGTTCTATTGACTGAAAGAGAGAGAAGTTTCATATTTATTATTATATTATTATTCCCATATTTTTGTATAGAAAATAAATATAATTCCCAAATAACTTTTTTATTTCTTATAATATTTCATTAAAAATATAAATTATTTTACTGGAACAAACAAAATTACCTTTTTATTTCTAATTTTTGAGTTCGTATTGTGGAAACTGACTTGATTGTTCTCTATCCGTATCTTTCTTTATATAAGAAAAGGAAATTCCTTATCTACTTCTTTCTCTTTCGGTCAACAGAACAGACTCAAGAAGTACCCTGCTAAATTTGTACAAATGTAAATAATAATAAATAATCCGTTTTAGCCAATAAACTAATATTCCATCGGCTAACTAAAAGCCATAGCATCGTTAGTATATTGTATTATAATATTGATATATTATTAATTTTAGACACTTGAATCAATTATATATCAACCGTAAACGTTAATTTACAAATCTACAATTTACCCATACAATCTCTCTTTCTGGAATTAGAAATTCATTATACTTTAGATATACAAGGTACTTTCTCTCTTTACCTTGTTCCATAATTAATAATAAATTAAATTTGATTTTAATTAACATTTTAATTGAAAAATAATGTTCCAATTAGTTAATTTTATTATTAATTTCTTTGTTATTCAAATATTCTATATTCATGTTTAAATAAACTAATGATTAGTTTTAAGTTTTATTAAAAGTTTTTAGTTTTTATGTTTTATTGTTAAATTATATTTTTTATTTACAACTGTTATTTTTATTGTTAGTTATTTTAATTTACAAAGTTAGTTTAATTTGTCAATTTTTTTAATGTTATGCGGAATTAAATAAATTAAGTGAAGTGTTTTTTGATTGTATAATGGTCTGTCCATTAGTTTTTCAATTTCTTCGGACTATTTTTTATTAAGGAATAGACCGAATGGAAAATTTTTTTCTTATGGACTGTCCTTTAAACCAAAAAATTTTTGTATGAGAAATAGTTCTAATGGAC
>JALJEE010001728.1:0-10358 GCA_023231475.1 Seison nebaliae | reverse complement strand
ACTAGACAGCTAGACACACAGATAGGACGGTATGATTCTGGAAAATTTGGATTTGAAGAAGAACTTTTTATAATCGGAACGACTAAGAATGTACGAAAATTGCCGTAGTTCACTTCTCCCATAAAAGCACTGTTTATGAAGGAGAGGATCAGGTTCAACTCCGAGTCCGTTAACCCAATGATAATACTAGTGCACCAGTTGTAGAAGCCGTGAGACTTACATGGAATCATCTCGTTCACAACTTTGCGAAATTCGGATAACGAGATTTTATTGAAATTACTGAAAGCCTGAGAATTCGAGTGATCAGTATCATGATCAGTCCAAAATGTTAATTAAGAATGTTCGAACATCTCGAACCACATCCGAGTCCTTCCTAACCTCGACTAATATTACTCGACTATATCACAAATATGTATTTAATTTGAAGGAAAAAATTTGAATTTTTCTGACGTTCCGTTTGATAAAAGTTAAATAAATAAATTTCGGTTAAATTTTATTTCTACCAATCGATAGGAGTTAATTTCCATTCTTTCAATAATTCATTCGTTCGACTGAAATGTTTAGAGTCATTAAATTTAACTATTTTATCCGTCTGTACCGTACAAGCTGGTGATGGATGTGACGCTTTCAATATATTTCTCTTATTCTAAAAATAATGAATTTGATTAGGATCAGAAATAGTTACAAATCATTTAACTGTCGTTTCGATGACCGATTCGACTTGATGAGCAATCTTTCCCCACAACAAATAAACGATATGTTCATTCCGTCTACTCAACAATTGGATTACTTTGTCTGTGAATGTTTTCCATTTGATTTGTCGATGAAGTGGTAATAGTTCCTGATAATTCTTATCATCCAAAGATAAGAATGTCAATATTCTATTTAGAAGTAATACGCCTTGTTTTGCCCATTTCTCTAAATTGCCATTAATCGGAATTTGTTTACCCACATCCGTTTCTAATAATTTCCCGATATTTTTTAAACTGAAAAAATTATTGTTTAATATTCAATCATTTTAATTGAACCTTGGCGGTAATTTGCCGTCACTCACGTTACAAGAGAAAGCTAATCCGTTTGCCATTCTTCCATCCGGATATGGATCTTGACCAATAATCACCGCTTTCACCTTTTTTTTTTTTTAACGTGAAATGAATTAGATGAAATTTAAAATTAAAAGAAACATCATTCGGTTTGGCGAAGTAAGTCCAACGGAAAATATGTTCATACTTTGGATTGGCTTTTCCTCTCGCATAAATACTTCGAATTCGACTAAACATCTAATTCGATGAGTGATATGAAGATTGTTAAAATAAAAAAAAAAAAATTAAAGAGAATTGAACTTCTTTTGTTGATGGATCATCTAAAAGATCTTTTAATAATATTCTCCACGAGGAATGAATTGGAGGATAGTCGTCATTTTCTCTAATTTTCCTCTTCAACTTCCCACCACTTTCATTCTTCTTCTCTTTCATCTTCTCCCAATAAGGACTACTCTTGTTAGTGAGTTGTTCATTTGTACAATCACTTAATCGAATAAAACATGGAACTGGTTTTAATTTGTCCTCTAATCTCAAATGTTTACTTTCGCTCGTCATCCACTGAACTGATCCGATTAAGAAATTATTTAGGGGAGAAAAAATTTAATTATTTTATCATTCTTTCAAATTTTCGATGGAATTTCCGAAAGGAGACAAGGAAGAAAGAAGAATGGAGAAAATAAAGAAAAAGAAAACAGAAAGGAAAAACTTCACATTTCATATATCAACAACAAAGTTATTTAATTTAATTTAATTTAATATTCTTTAATCTATTTGAAGAAATGGAATGAAGAATTGAGGAATTTTCATGAAATTTCATGAAACAATTCCTTCATTGACGTCAACAATCAATAAGATTAGACATGATCGGATATGTTGAAATTTGTGTGTATAAATGTGAGTTGAATGAAAAGAAATCAATTTTGAGATCTAATTTAAATATTTAAGCTTTCCCATTCTTCAAAACATAGAAAAAAAAAAGAGAAGGATTTTTATTCAAAATACTTTCAAAATAATTTTCACAAATGACTCGAGTGAATGTGACGAATGTGTCTGTGTTAAATAATCCGGCGAAGTTTCTGGAGAATATAAAATTTCAAGTTGAATTCGAATGTATCGAAACGTTGAAAGAAGAATTAGATTTCCGTGTTATTTATGTTGGAGCGGCGGAGACGAATGATCATGATCAGATTTTGGATTCAGTCTCATTGACTGATGTTCCAGTTGGACAATATCGGTTTCTTCTGGAAACCGATCCTCCAAATACCAGTTTAATTCCATCACAAGACATTATCGGAATAACTGTCATATTGATAGCGGCATCATATAGACAACAAGAATTTTTGAGAATTGGATATTATGTCAATAATGAATATGAGAGTGAACAATTGATAGAGAATCCTCCGAAACAACCGAAAATCGAAGAAATCCGACGAACAATCGTCACTGCTCAACCGAGAGTGACAAGATTTCGAATTAATTGGCAGAATCCGGAAGAGGATCTCATAGCAGATGATGTTCGATCAATCGAAAGAGAATTGGCTGATGTTGAAAAGAGTAAATTAGATGAGAAAGATTCGATTTGTTTTGCGTGTGATGGTGATGGCGAAGGAACGAATGGCAGAAAACGACGGAGAGTTTCTTCCAACTACAAAAATGGAAGAAGGAAATTTGACGGTGATGACAACGATGAAAATGATGATGAAGGTAAAGATGGTGATTTATGTAACGATGATGAAGATAATGACGATGATGTTGATGATGATAATGAAATCGATGAAGAGAATGAAGATGAAGATCGTTTAAGTGACATCTCGTTAATATCGACCGATTCAGAGAAGGAGATGGTAGAGAGCGAAGAAGAGAATGAGGAAGATGACAATACTCCTATGTCAAATAATGATAAGAAAACGGAAAATGAAAAATGTGAGAATGAAGTGGAGAAGCCGATACATTCAGATGAACAAGATATCCTATCAACAGAGATGTTATTCATATAGATATTTATTTAACATATTTAGAAAATGAGAAAGTTCCTAAACGTGCAGTTGTGGTAAATAAGTCGATTTTACATTAATCAAATTGATGATTTCTTACGGAAATTTTTTATAATTTTTTTTTCTTTAATATTATTTTAATTCCAATGAAGTTTCAATATAACATTTTATTTCTATTATTAAATCTGTTCATAAGTTGATTGCAAATGTGAAGTGAAAATTTGAAGTAATGTGAATATAATTAATTTATTTACTTTCGCTCGATTCAATTTTCCCTTTGTCCTTCTTTTTACATTTAACACAAAGATCGAAGAGAAATTCAATAAATTCGACGATCGTCAATAGAGACATGCCGAGACAAAGACCCATGGCACCTCCCAAATTTGAGATGAGTGAATAAACAGTTGTTGCCTTCTTCTCTTCTTTATAACGATAGATGAGTTTCTGATAAAAAGCATCGACGACAACTAAATTGGATCTAAATGAGAATTTATAAGAAGAATGAAAATTAGAAGATAAATAAATAAATGAATCCAACTGATAATTCGATTTAGTAATACATTTCTGACCGATGTTTACCAATTCTGTATCTCCCACTTCTGCATCCACATGACCTAAAAGATTCATTTCGTTACTTCCCATACAATCCACCATCAGATGTCCGATTGCTGACTCGTAATAATCGTATCGTAAATTAGTGGAGGAGACAGCGGCTGTATATTCGGTTTCGGTACATCCCATCAAACATTTTTCGCATCTAGTTGAATGTACTGAAATAAAGAGAATGAACATCTCCCCAATGGAATGAAATGGAAACAGAGAACGAGACTGGAATTGATGAAATTGGTGATGTTACTACTACATAATTTCTCAATTGGAGCATTGACCATATCTGAAAAGAAAGAATTATTCAATCGATCTGGATAATTTGAATTAACTTTTATGATAATAGACATAACATCCGGATGATTGTAATACGGTCTCCAACGAACATTCCTCATAGCAACCATGAAATGTGTAATTGGTAAACAAATCTAAATTTGCCGTTTCATTACAAATTCCCCAATTGGTACTCGGCAAATTGTCGATCTATTATCGTCTCTATTAGAATTTATGTGAAGAATTATTAACTTTCGTTTGTTTCAATTCGATTGATGTGTATGTGCCAGGTTCGACGAATACTCCTCGAGATAATGCTGATATCGGTTCATTGGGATCGTAAAAAACTACTTTTAAGCCAGTCTTCAATCGAAAAATATAAATGGAATGAAATTCTACTTAAATTCATCTAAACTTGTTTCGTTATTGTACCTGTCAAAATTTGATCGGCCAAATATGTCTCCAAGTTGAGAAAGACAACTAATCCATTTTCATTTCCTGGACGTTGTTGTTTCTTTATATTTTTCGGATCTGTGTTATATCTGTAACACACACCGATCTCCGTTAATTCTGCTTTCCATTCCTTGGGTGGAACGTTGAAACAATTTTGAGAAAGATAAAAAGAAAACTATCGGAACACATTCCTCGTGCGAGAATATACAACTGACCATTGTTGAGGGTGACAATTTCCATGAACCTTTTATGAGAATTTCCGATAAATTAAATCTGGAAACTAACGAATTTTAATGAGATGAAATATATCATATAAATTTAATAAAGGAAATTTGTTAATTGTTAAACCGGATTCGTCTATAGGAAATTTGGAATATTCGACAGAAATGACTAAGATTTCCAGTTGAAAATATAATTTGAGTCCAGTGAATAATTCTCTGGTTAATTCTTTGTATTGTAAATCATCGATAGAGAATACCTAGAGAATGAATGAATTAGAATATCGTTTTGAAGGAAATTATTTTTAATTCGAACGTTTTTCGCTTTATTTTCACAAAGATGAAGTATTGCTATCGAATGATTAACAATTACATTAATATTCTCCATCATAAAAGTTTCGTTTGCGAGAATTGGCAGATATTCGATATGATTGTGTTCCGCTGAAATTTTGCTGGTGAATAATAATCGTCTCAGAATTGACATTTCCAAATAAAGATAATCAGCCTGAATAAATTTGAATGAGAAGAATTGAATGATTAAAAATCAACGGAAGAGGTTGCACCATCATTTGGATTGAACGTGCGAAATCCGTCAAGAAGAATTTCGATATCGTGAAAATTATCATTAGAAAATATCATAATCGTGTTGACCATCAATGAGAATGGTAGAATTGTGTAATAGAATTCATTCCAATCTTCTTCCGTAGTAAAATGTTGAGATCGATAATCTTCTTTAATTAGTCCATCGAACATGAGGAATGTTTCTTCCAAACCGAAAGAATCGATAATTTTGATCCATGCACGTTGATTCTCCATAATATATTGATATGTTATCGATTCATTCGCACTCAATTGATTGGACATGAAACTAATTGAAAGTTTTAATTTTTTAATTTGAAATATTTCTGGAAAGATCGAATGAGAACTTATTCGTATTACAAATAGCGACGGCTGGAAATGGTAATTCTTTCTCTGATATTTCTGACACTTTCACCAAAGTTGGTTTCTGTGTATAATCCATTAAGTTGTTAGTTAATTGAAATACCATGAAAGTGAAACCTGACGAATGAGATTGGAAAAGAAAATTTAATTTAAAAGAAACTCCCAAGAAACATTGCTATCCATAAGGCGCGTCGAAGGACCGTAGGACGATCGATAATGGCAGACAGTCCATGGCAACTGGAACTTTCTGCAAATTCTTTTGCAGAAATTGCTTTCTGCCGCTTCTCTGAGATTTGTTAGATAGAGTCGAAGAGTAGAGAGAAAAGAAACCTTCTTCTATTGGATCTGTTACCATCAATGAAAATGATCAGATCGAATAATCGATGAAAGATAAAATGATTTATTTGTAAGATAAAATGTTAAATAAAAAAAGGAATAAAGTTAATAAAAAATGACGAGGATAATGCGCTTGAATTTATCTGACTTAAGAGAAGTGAATGAACCTTGAAATGAATGACATCATGTATTGGGAAAATTTTCAACAAAGGCAATGTAACAGAACAGGTCAAATAAGGGATTTCCGTACTAGGGGAAAAGAACAATAAAATGGTAATGTTTTTTCAGAAGAAAATCGTTCTCTTTTGAAACAAATATCATAATGTACAATTGATCAAGCTAATTGAAACTTCTATATACTTAACACCATTCGAAGTCTCCAAATATGAAAAAAATCTTCTTTTATATGAAATATTGTTTATGCAACAAGATTGAAAATAACGGAGAATATCGACTCATTGTGCAAGTTTTCAATGGGAGTAAAACTGAAATATATTGCCCCCAAATTATTGAAATAGTAATCATTTTTAATTGCACAGGTACGAGATATTATCGTAAAAAATTCTATATCATTCAATTTCATTCCAATAGGACATGGTCAGATCATTCAATCCTCTTCCATTTTATTGACAATTTCATTAAAATAATTTCTTTCTTTGATCATACCCAATTTATCATAGAAAATAAAGAAACTTTATACGAAATATACAAAATCAGGAATTAATGTTCTTGTTGTAACTTCCGATTTATTATGTGAAAAACGTTTCATTTTATAAGCAGTTTAGCTATTTTTCTCTTTTGCATTCAACAAGATTATTGTACAGATCAATATCTAAATTTCCCAGTTGGTTAAAACAGTCCTGTCGTTTTTTTCATCCATTTTTTAAATTTCCTATTTTTCTAAGATAGCAGATTCTATAATGTCAGGTTCGTTATCAATATCCTTTTTAGACAAAAACTTCGTTATTTTTCGTGACCCTATATTATATCTTCTCTTAAAGTTTGAGATAAACGATTTGGACGCGGAAAAATTTGGAATATTTTCGTTACGGCTATTGATTGTCAATGATAATTGTTGCAAATCGATATCTTTCACAGGTATCATTTTTGCACGCAACGACACAAATTCCTTGAACAATTCTTCGTTGAAGTTTTTGAAAAAACATTTCTTTCTGATGGTTTCTGATAAAATTTTATCTCTTTACTACTTCTTTTATTAATTGCATATAACCTTTTTTAATATTATATACACAAATTGTATATACCACCATTATTGCATTTATTATTGATTTGATTTGATATTCAAATATGAAAGAGAATTCAAACTTTCAAATTTTATTGAAATTCTTTTTAACTGATAACATATCCTTCTTATTAGCATCATTTTTTAAAATTAGGACAAAATAACATACGTACAATTTATATATTTTTTGAAAAAATGACAAATATCTAATTTATTCACATTTAATAAATTTTAACGAATTTATTCACATAAATAAATATCCATTTATTTTAATTATCTTTCAAACAGCGAATTTCAGAAACGAATTTCACAAACGATTTCAGTCCACGAATTTGTCAACATTAACATATTCATTTTAAATATATATTCATATACGAAAAGAGAGAAATAGATGGTACAGGTACGTCTGATCTTACATCCCATCCTTCATCTGATTCTACTAATCTGACCGTATTTGGCACAAATGCTCCTACTGTCAAGGATCAATCCGATAACAAAAGGCCCAGAGGAAGACCTCCGGCCACCAAAAATACCACTCCACCGTCGTGTAAAAGAACTTGCATGGAACCTCCGGACGAATTTAGTCTTTCGATTAAGAAGACACAACTAATTTCGATTGAATTAAAATTGAACTCTATTCTGTCTGAAAATATGGTATTGAAGAAAGAATTGGCAAATATTTCGTCAAAAATGTTGGTGCTTTCCGAAGGATTGCAAGATATTAATGGCAAAATTACGGTTAAATTTTCAGAAGAACACCGATTAACCGAAATGGTTAAGTCGATTATGAACAATAGTTGGGGAAAAAATGTAAACTCTAAAGTCAAAACAACTTCGTCGGTACTTATTAATACACCGAACAACAAGCAGACGTATGCTAGTACCTTGGCTAATTCGATCGAAACTGTCCCTACTAACCAGTCTTCGAAGAAAAAAACGAATAAACAAAAAATGAAGAAAGTAGAAATAACTAAACATAAAAATAACAATGGGTTACAGTCTATGAAGTCAAAATCTCACCGTTCTACGACCTCTTTCTTCTCCGGTGAAAGCGTTTCCGAAACCTTTAAAGGTAGGGAACGAAAACCTTTCGCTCGGACAGAGGCCGTCATCATTAAAAATGTCGTTCACAATACGGATTTGAATATGGTGGCAAAATTTCTGCGGGATAAGGATAAGGATTCGACGTGAGCAAATGGATGATTCCGAAAGTTCTAGAAAATGTTTCATCGTCAAATTTGATGAAAAGAATGCCAAAACTTTTTTCAATCCTGCAAATTGGCCGATCAACACATTTGTTCGAGAATTCTTCTTATCGAAATCCACCAATTCCTTTCTTGGTGAACTATGTGACAAGTGGAGCCAACAACTCTTGAACAATAACAGTTCAATCCTTCCCTCGTCAATGAACAATGTTGAGAATGAAAAAGATACGCCAGTGTTATGATTTCCAACCTGTCCTGATGGAAGTAATAGGGACAGATCTTCTAGTATTTCTCTAATTTCCTTTAATTGTCATGGACCCAGCGGGTTTTTGACAGATATCTACGATCTTCTCCGATTTGATGTCATTTTTCTTCAAGAAACTTGGTTCATGTCAATTCCGTTCTCATTTATCGATGAAAATAACGTCGATAAATAAATCAGCGTCGACGAAAAAATTTGGTTGATACGCATAACCAAATGCGACAGAACCGATTAACGAAGCAGAAGGAGTTACTGGATAAAGAACGACGAAAGATTATACAACACATGGAGCAAGAGTCGTTAAAAACTGCTCGAAAGTTTAATTACATTCCTAAGACAAATGATCGGAATACAACAGTTAATTCTTATTAATAACAAAATTCACACGCTTATTCACACCATATACGTAGGTATATGGTAGAGGAAACGTTTATTCAGGTTCCTTGATATAAATAATTATTTTCAAACATATTTCAACAATAAGAAGAGAAAAGTTTTCAATTAAAATTATAATTGATGTAATTTCTGAATTAGAATTTTATTAGGTAGAGCAAACGCCTATTCAGGTTCTTTGATATAAATAATTATTTTCAAACATATTTTAACAATAAGAATAGAAAAGTTTTCAATTAAAATTATAAATTATGTAATTTCAGAATTAGAATTTGATTTAGTTTCCAAGTGACTCTGTTACGAGAGGATATGACGAAATGACCGCAAAAATAGCCATAATTAAATAATGTACTTCAACCGGTAATCGATGAATTCCGTATTCTATTCTTGTTATTTTTTATTTAATTAGTAAATAAAATTTCCACGAAGCGTATTAAACAGAAAAAAAGGTAACTCTTTAGAAGAATTATTCATAATATCATTCTTTCCTGATATCAATTCGTTCGTCAATACTTCAGACATATACTGATCAACAGGAAAGTTTATAATCAACTGAAAAGCATATCCATATGAATCACGGAAAACGTAATGAGCAATTTTTTCAAAAATTTAAAGCAGAGTTGAATACTATTTTCTTCGTAAATACCATAAGTGTTTTTTTTCAATTTGAGCAATGTCATTGACAAATTTGACAAGATACAGCATTTTTACAGATGTAACGACCGTGTACACGGGCTAGTGAAACAACTAGACCATAAAAGCCAAACAGGCAAACAAAACGTCACGAACAATCTAAACTTCAATTTGGTGATAAAATAATAACCGATACCTAATAGAATAGATGAATTTTAAGAATTTTCATCTTATTATTCGATAAAATGTGTTTCGAGTTCATTTGACAACTTAACAAATAAGTTTCTCTCATCACTAATTTTTGAAGAAAGTAAATGAGATGTGGATTCAGAAATTCTATCTCAAACAAAACAGTAAACTGACCAAAAGAACGATCTTTGTCCATAGTGTTCAAAATACTAAACAGATTACGGTGTCACGGAGTGTTATCAGTTGTATAACACCACCGATAAATTAATGTAATTATGAATTGGGAATATATTTATATAATATAAGTAAATAAAAGTGAATAGTTTTCGAGATGTCATTGTCATTAACTAATGTTAGTTTCAATTAATGTGTCACCTTATAATGTAACATTGTAAATAAAACAGAACATTGTAAATCCAGTGAATGTTTTAAAGTTTTAGTTCGGCTTTAAAAATGATTGATCGATGTTTTACGAGGTCTAAAGGAGAATCATAAATACACAAAATGTAACGTTACATTTTGTGAATTGTGAAAGGAGAATTGTGAAAAGGAGAACGTACGTTCAATA